>JAROOI010000088.1:0-7500 GCA_030578255.1 Tiaroga cobitis
GATACTAACATTGCAGACGACAACAGATGAAGAGCCCAGAGGGTCATTGCAGCAAGAAACCAGCATTGGTACATCAAGTGTGTGTAAATACTTTACTAACCTAACACTAGAAATAGTTGAAAACGAAAGTAAAAGCATGACGCACGCTCACTGTTTTACCGGGAAATGAGAGTTCAGTATCTTTATTAAAACATTATTTTTTATCATTTATTTATTCAAACATATTAATGATGTAGCCTACCTCTAATTCACCCGCAATTAATTTGAATATTATTTTGTATTACTTGGATCTGCGCATCACTAAGGCGCTGATGTGAATTTATAGCTTTTTTTCCTTTTCTTTTTTCTTTTTTCATCCTAAATGATGATGTAAACAGTGGGCTGTGTACACCTGGCCACTTCATGTGTTTCTGTGATCTGATAGCTGTCCGATCGTGAAAAGACCAGGTGTAAATGCCCTCCGAAACGCGTTCGGAGACGGATTTAAATCCGATCGCTCAAATTGCTTCAGGAGGAGGTCTGGGCCGCTTAACAGACGAAACTGGACAAGTGTAAATGCATCTGGTAGTTGAAACCACATATGTAAATTGGATTCTCCCAACAATGCTAACAATAAACGTGTGAGAGCGTATTATAGTGATGAAGCTATGGCAGCACGCATCGCCGCAGATGAGCAGCTCGAGCATCATCAAGCCAACGTGCAAACTATCGCAAATCAAAGTGAAAGTAAGTCGCGGACGCTTAACACACAATCATCTTCGTTAAAAGTAAAGAAACAAAATGATCTTACCAGTGCTGTCTCTCTTATTGTGGTCTTTGATTTTGAAATTAGCTGATGATCAATAAAACGCAGCTCATTATTGTTGCTTTCGGTGACGTGAACTCCGTTAAATCTGCATAGCGCGTTGTTTGAAGATCGGATTTATATCCGTTTTGCGTAAACATATTTATGTGACCAGGTGTAATGGAATCGTTTTGATAAAGATCAGTAAAAACGCATGAAGTGACCAGGTGTAAACGGCCCCATTATGAGCTGTCTGTCAGCATCTGTATAATTTTCTGTTAATTGATTGCAAATTGTGGCATGTTGCAAAGCCGTCCCATCTCTTGTGGTTTTATGAATGACGTCATCGACTAGTCGACGTCGACTCGACTTTGATGTCATAACAGTCGACTTCAAAAAATTTGAAGTCGTTCAACCCCTAATATATATATATATATTATATAAAACATTTATAGTATATCTATAACTATATATCTGTCATTCAGAAGCATGGTTTCCCCCATCACTGTTACACTAATGACGACACCTCTCATTCCAGCCGGATGATCCGACAGGAGCTGCTCACATCTCAGCCTGACTGACATTTTTTACTGATAAAGGACCATCACCATCAACTAAACCTTATGAAGACAGAACTGATCGTGTTCTCAGCCAACCCAACACTACACCAGAACTGCTCAGCTGTAGGTTCATCATCCATAACTCCATCCAGGACAGCCAGGAACCTTGGAGTTGTGATTGATGATCAGTTGAACTTCACAGAACACATTGCTAGAACCGCCGGTCCTGATTTGCCTTACACAACATTAGGAGGATCAGGTCCATCCTATTAGAGCTACACAACTCCTTCTCCAAGATCTTGTTCTCTCCAGACTGGACTATTGTAATGCTCTCTCCTTCCAGCATCTGTCAAACGTCTGCAACTGATCCAGATGCTGCAGCAAGAGTGTGTTTATCGAGCCGAAGAGACACATGTCACTCCTCTCCTCATAAACCTGCACTGGTGTTTTCCTACAGATCAACCACTGGCTCTGCTCCTCTACACACGACATGTCTCCAGGAGCTTGTGTTCTGCAGGGGAACGGTGTCTCGTGGTGCATCATGTGACAACACAGAATCACTTTCACAGACCTTCGCCTGGACTGAGGGATGAGCTGCCCAACTCAGCCGGAGATACTGGGACTGAGCCATCCTCAAGAAACGGCTGAAGACGCATCTCTTTCCTCTGCACTTGACCCAATAATACGAACTCTAAATATTTTATAGCTATTAAAAAACACCTTGCTCTCTGAACTCTGCTGGACTAACTGGGACTCGTCACAGCGCTTGCATATTGTTAGTTTAATTGCTTCTATTGCTCTCCTCATTTGTAAGTCGTAAATGTAAACAAACTCAGCGAAACCCAGTGTGTGTGTGTGTGTGTGTGTGTGTGACCTGTGTTGACCCCTCCGGTCAGGATCCAGGCCCCGGTGGTGACGGCCGCTTTGATCAGGCCTTTTCCCACCACCTGTTTGATGCGCGGGTGCAGGTCGAAGTTCTGGATCCCCCCGTGAACGCTGATGACGATCTTCGGCAGCTCCATCTGCCACTCCTTCAGCAGGAGCCGCAGCACAGCCTCGGGGCGCGAGTCGTAGGACAGGCGCAGATACTGCGGAGACACCACACCGGTAACATCAGTGTGTGTGAGTGAGAGAGAGTGTGTGTGAGTGAGTGAGTGAGAGAGTGAGTGAGTGAGTGAGAGAGTGAGAGAGTGAGAGAGAGAGAGCGAGAGAGAGAGGATGTGAGAGAGAGAGAGAGTGTGAGTGTGTGAGTAAGTGTTCATACCTTGGCTCTGTATGAATGCGATCCGCCCTGGAAGTTGATGACTCCGTAGGCATCAGTGGGACTCTCCTCCGTGTGTTTCTCCACGCTCCACTGCTCCAGATCCGCCTCGGACACGCGCACGTCCGAGTATTTCACCGCCAGAGTGGCCGTGAAGCCCACATGCTGTCGGACCAGCCGCCCACAGCAGCATCTACACACACACACACACACACACATCAGCTGGCGCTCGGAGTGTGTGAAGCGTCTACATGTCGTGTGTGAGGACACTCACCGCACCAGTTGCTGGCAGATCTGGCATCCCGGGAGGCATCTGCAAAACACAACTCACATCTTCATAAATGTTCGATTGTGAACGTCACGCTGTTGCTAAAGCTAAAGAGTGGTTGGCAGGTAAGCAAATATACTGTTTTTATTTCATACAAAAATATATCTTACAATACAATTCAGACTCAAATTCAAACCCATGTTTGTCTAACCAAGTTGAGTCTCAAATTTGAAGTTGACATCACTAAAGTTGGCCCAAAGACTGGTCTAATCTGAATGCAAGAACGCGTCTGATTAACCCCTAGTTCACGGCTAGTTGGTCAGGTAGCTCATAGAGACTGAGTTTAAGCAACTGCTCTCTAGATCTGCAAGTCTGTGTGATCCGGTCATGATCAGATGTGGAGTGTGTGACGCACCTGTGCGGGTCCTTCGACACGGGCAGAATATAGACACATTCCCTCCTGGTGAAAGTGTGTTCGATCCAGGACTTCTGGGACTGCAGGAGACAGACAAGATCACAGACACGTCACTCAACACATCACAAGATCACAGACACGTCACTCAACACACCGCAAGATCACAGACACGTCACTCAACACATCTCAAGATCACAGACACGTCACTCAACACACCACAAGATCACAGACACGTCACTCAACACATCTCAAGATCACAGACACGTCACTCAACACACCGCAAGATCACAGACACGTCACTCAACACATCACAAGATCACAGACACGTCACTCAACACATCTCAAGATCACAGACACGTCACTCAACACACCGCAAGATCACAGACACGTCACTCAACACACCACAAGATCACAGACACGTCACTCAACACATCACAAGATCACAGACACGTCACTCAACACACCGCAAGATCACAGACACGTCACTCAACACATCTCAAGATCACAGACACGTCACTCAACACATCTCAAGATCACAGACACGTCACTCAACACATCTCAAGATCACAGACACGTCACTCAACACACCGCAAGATCACAGACACGTCACTCAACACATCACAAGATCACAGACACGTCACTCAACACACCACAAGATCACAGACACGTCACTCAACACATCACAAGATCACAGACACGTCACTCAACACATCTCAAGATCACAGACACGTCACTCAACACATCTCAAGATCACAGACACGTCACTCAACACACCACAAGATCACAGACACGTCACTCAACACATCTCAAGATCACAGACACGTCACTCAACACACCGCAAGATCACAGACACGTCACTCAACACATCTCAAGATCACAGACACGTCACTCAACACACCACAAGATCACAGACACGTCACTCAACACATCTCAAGATCACAGACACGTCACTCAACACATCTCAAGATCACAGACACGTCACTCAACACATCTCAAGATCACAGACACGTCACTCAACACATCTCAAGATCACAGACACGTCACTCAACACACCGCAAGATCACAGACACGTCACTCAACACATCACAAGATCACAGACACGTCACTCAACACACCACAAGATCACAGACACGTCACTCAACACACCGCAAGATCACAGACACGTCACTCAACACACCACAAGATCACAGACACGTCACTCAACACACCGCAAGATCACAGACACGTCACTCAACACACCACAAGATCACAGACACGTCACTCAACACATCTCAAGATCACAGACACGTCACTCAACACATCTCAAGATCACAGACACGTCACTCAACACACCACAAGATCACAGACACGTCACTCAACACACCGCAAGATCACAGACACGTCACTCAACACACCACAAGATCACAGACACGTCACTCAACACACCGCAAGATCACAGACACGTCACTCAACACACCACAAGATCACAGACACGTCACTCAACACATCTCAAGATCACAGACACGTCACTCAACACACCGCAAGATCACAGACACGTCACTCAACACACCGCAAGATCACAGACACGTCACTCAACACACCGCAAGATCACAGACACGTCACTCAACACACCACAAGATCACAGACACGTCACTCAACACATCTCAAGATCACAGACACGTCACTCAACACACCACAAGATCACAGACACGTCACTCAACACACCGCAAGATCACAGACACGTCACTCAACACATCGCAAGATCACAGACACGTCACTCAACACACCACAAGATCACAGACACGTCACTCAACACACCACAAGATCACAGACACGTCACTCAACACATCTCAAGATCACAGACACGTCACTCAACACATCTCAAGATCACAGACACGTCACTCAACACATCTCAAGATCACAGACACGTCACTCAACACATCTCAAGATCACAGACACGTCACTCAACACACCGCAAGATCACAGACACGTCACTCAACACATCACAAGATCACAGACACGTCACTCAACACACCGCAAGATCACAGACACGTCACTCAACACACCACAAGATCACAGACACGTCACTCAACACACCACAAGATCACAGACACGTCACTCAACACATCTCAAGATCACAGACACGTCACTCAACACACCTCAAGATCACAGAGACGTCACTCAACACACCACAAGATCACAGACACGTCACTCAACACACCACAAGATCACAGACACGTCACTCAACACACCACAAGATCACAGACACGTCACTCAACACACCGCAAGATCACAGACACGTCACTCAACACACCACAAGATCACAGACACGTCACTCAACACACCGCAAGATCACAGACACGTCACTCAACACACCACAAGATCACAGACACGTCACTCAACACATCTCAAGATCACAGACACGTCACTCAACACATCTCAAGATCACAGACACGTCACTCAACACACCACAAGATCACAGACACGTCACTCAACACACCGCAAGATCACAGACACGTCACTCAACACACCGCAAGATCACAGACACGTCACTCAACACACCACAAGATCACAGACACGTCACTCAACACATCTCAAGATCACAGACACGTCACTCAACACACCACAAGATCACAGACACGTCACTCAACACACCGCAAGATCACAGACACGTCACTCAACACACCGCAAGATCACAGACACGTCACTCAACACACCGCAAGATCACAGACACGTCACTCAACACACCACAAGATCACAGACACGTCACTCAACACACCACAAGATCACAGACACGTCACTCAACACATCACAAGATCACAGACACGTCACTCAACACATCACAAGATCACAGACACGTCACTCAACACACCGCAAGATCAGACACGTCACTCAACACACCGCAAGATCACAGACACGTCACTCAACACACCGCAAGATCACAGACACGTCACTCAACACACCACAAGATCACAGACACGTCACTCAACACACCACAAGATCACAGACACGTCACTCAACACATCTCAAGATCACAGACACGTCACTCAACACATCTCAAGATCACAGACACGTCACTCAACACACCACAAGATCACAGACACGTCACTCAACACACCGCAAGATCACAGACACGTCACTCAACACACCACAAGATCACAGACACGTCACTCAACACATCTCAAGATCACAGACACGTCACTCAACACACCACAAGATCACAGACACGTCACTCAACACACCGCAAGATCACAGACACGTCACTCAACACACCACAAGATCACAGACACGTCACTCAACACATCTCAAGATCACAGACACGTCACTCAACACATCACAAGATCACAGACACGTCACTCAACACACCACAAGATCACAGACACGTCACTCAACACATCACAAGATCACAGACACGTCACTCAACACACCACAAGATCACAGACACGTCACTCAACACATCTCAAGATCACAGACACGTCACTCAACACATCACAAGATCACAGACACGTCACTCAACACACCACAAGATCACAGACATGTCACTCAACACATCAAGATCACAGACACGTCACTCAACACATCAAGATCACAGACACGTCACTCAACACATCTCAAGATCTCAAGATCACTGACGTCCACTAACACAAAAACAACACAATAAATATTAATATTCAAGTTGTAACGTAACAGTTAATTAGATGTAGCGCTACTGTAACGGATTATGGAGAACAGAAACAGGGCGGGGCTTCGTTCTAACTGTCGATTCTTGATTGGATGTTGATATGTGGGCGTGTCACTCAAAATGGAGGCGGGTCTGAATGTGAATGTCAGGAAGGGGCGGAGTTTAAGCAGATTTAATGATTGGAGGATAAGAGAAGACTGTCGTTTCACCAGAAGATCCAGTTGTAGCATTAAACATGCCGGAATGAATTGTTGTATTTTACAAAAATAGATCCATTTCATGCAGACGTTAAAACGTGGCCTCTTCATACGTGTGCTGAATGAAACACACACTGGTCGTGTCGGGTGTGAAAGAAGCCAAACTACGTCATTACATCAAGGACGTTGTACAAGTAACAAAAATGTTCTTAAAAATCAATATAAAATGTATTAATATTGCCATGAACTTCAGAGCTTCAGAACAGCTAGAGAGTTCACAGATTCATAAGCTTCAACTTTACCCGCATATACTCTCATAAACCTCATCTAGTGACTGTGACTACAGCTGTCACT
>JAROOI010000088.1:15000-30000 GCA_030578255.1 Tiaroga cobitis
TTAACCGCAGGTATTGTCTCACATCTCCCGCCGATCAAGAAAAAAACTCGTTATGAATATTGCTAATAATATTACAGTTCACGTGGTTATTCATAGTTATTCGAGAAACGGCGCGAGCTGCTATGCTAACCGTTTACTCAACGGAGGCTTTAAATATGTGAACGCACACGATCGGTGCGTTCTGCTGTGTGAACGCGACGCCAGGTGTTTCCAGACGCTCCGGTACCGGACAGGGTTCTAGCGGTGAACCACGAGCCGGATCGCCGCGACGCAACGCCTCGCGTCAGCGCCTGTCAAGCGCGTTCCTCTCATGCAGCAAGAGTCAGCGTCAGTGTGCCACGCATAAACACTAGAAAAGATCCGTACCATTCTCTTCAGCGTTCAGACTCACGCGTCGCGACCCAGGGTGTCTAGCCATCTATCGGCGCGTCGCGTCTCGGGAAGCCGCGGGAGGAGAGCCCGGTGGCGGCGGAGGGATTCGTGTGCGTCCGCTGAAGCTCCAGCGGAAGGTGGATTTTTCATAATTGTGCGACTCCGAGTCCCAAACTGACGCGGCGTGACGCTTCGCTCGAGCCCGTCCCTCCCGCTGAGTCAGTGAAGTCAACGCCCGCGGCGCGTCACATGACCGGGGCGGAGCGCGCGGCGCGTCGGGATCACTGACACCTACAGGCTACGTTTAATGTTATCTTAGCACACCTCATGAACGCAGTGTTTCACATGAAGAATGTGGTCACGCTTTACTGTAAGGTTCATTAGTCAATGTATTAACTAACATGAACTAACAATGAGCAATACATTTGTTACAGTAAGTTACTTATTAATCTTTCTTAATGTTAGTTAATAAAAATACAGCTGTTTATGTTTGTTCACAGTGCATTAAAGACACTTAATATGAAGTCCCTTATTTACACATTCGTGGTAACACTTTACAAAGGTTCATTTGTTAACTACCATAGTTAACATGAACTAAGAATGAACAATATTTCTACAGCATTTATTAATCTTAGTTAATATTAATTTAAACATTTACTAATAAGTTATTAAAATCAAAGCTTGTATTAGTTAACATTAGTTACTGCACTGTGAACTAACATGAACACAATGAACGGCTGTATTTTTATAAACTAACATTAACAAAGATGAATAAATACTGTAACAAATGTATCGCTCATTGTTAGTCCATGTTAGTTAATGCATTAAAGAATATTAACAAATTAACCTTATTGTAAAGTGTTACCAAGAATGTATAAATAATCAACCACTTTATATTTAGTATCTTCATTAACTTTTCTCTCAATTCTAATTTATATCTGACAATTCAGATTTTTTCTGTAAATTAAAAAAACAACATAATTGCGAGATATAAACTCACAATTTCGTGAGATAAAAAGTCGCAATTACCATTATTATTATTTTTTATTCCGTGCCGGAAACAAGCTTCCACATTTAACTATTCTGTACTAACATTTAAATTAGCCATTTGATGCAATGCACTTATTGTGTAAATACATGTTTTTGCATTGTACTTATATATTTAAAAATAATAATAATACTATGGAAGTCAATGGATCAACTGTCTGGTTACCGACATTCCTCACAATAATTGTGTGTTCAGTGGAAGAAAGTAATTCTTACAGGTTTGAAACAACTTGAGGGAGAGTAAATGATGACAGAATTTTTTTATTTTGAAGTGAACTATTCCTTTAACCTTGACCCTAACCTTTAACCCCAACCTTAACCTTTAACCCTAACCCCTAACCCTGGCCACATCCCCACACCTGTGCTAACCGTACCCGTGTCGTCCTCCGCTAGCAGCGACGGGTTCACCATTCAACATCAGCACAATAACTACACTGGACCTAACACTTATTATTTTGATGACGCAAATGCATAAGTGACCCACATATAAAGTAGGGCTGGGCAAAAAAATTTGATTTTTCAATTAATCTTTTTTTTTTTTTTTTCTAATGTGGTCGATTCAAGATCGATTCTCAAAGGCTACGAATCGATTTTTTCCATATTTATTTATCTATATCGCCCAAAAGCCGGCATTAGTTTTCCTCCATGTTCATAGGCGTGCATGTCACAGCTGATGCTGGGAGATTTGATGTGTGTTTTATCTTAAACATAAAATAACCGGATCCTGTCTGATCAAGGCATCCTCGTCCAATCTCCAGCATCAATGTTTCATCTTGCATCAAAATCCTGTCTATTCATTGTATGCATTTTAAATATAGAGTTGGGTTCTGTTTCAATGTACCTAAAATAAAAAGAGTTTAATATACAGGTTTGTGGCTCTTAATTTCTTTTTATTAATTAACCACTTGTTAACTTGTGGATCAGACACCAGACAGAACCATTAGACCTGAACTATTGACATGTACTTGTGCAGGCAGCAGCTGAGATCACCAATGATCCTCTGTTTTGTTTTCATATCGATGTTTATTTCATTGACAAAGGAAGAGTAAATTATTCATTACAGTTTTGTGGAATATTTCAAACATTACGTTATAAAATGATCACATAAAAAAGTGAAAGTAAAAAAAAAACAGCAGGTGCTGGTAATTTAAGGCCCCTTAAAGAATCATTTCAGTTTTTTAGTAAAGTGTCCCAGTGTAATGATGATCAGTCAGAAACACACTCAACGTTCTCATCAAATCATCATGAAGGGTTAGTTGGCGTGTCAGAGAGAACACGGATCAGTCACGGATCCTCAGCAGTTCCTCACTCCTTCAGTGTATCCAGAGCCTCCATCTGAGGACACAGAGACACATTACTGGAACAGCGGAGCATGTCCTGTGTGTGTGTGTGTGTGTGACATGTGTGCGTTACAGTCAGACACATGAAACAGTTTCCCATGTTTAGTAGACGCTGTTGATGACGAGGTGTGTGTGTGTGTGTGTGTGTGACAGTCCTGTGTGTGTTACAGTCATGTGTGCGGTGACAGTCCTGTGTGTGTGTGTGTGTGACAGTCCTGTGAGTTACAGTCATGTGTGTGTGTGACAGTCCTGTGTGTGTTACAGTCATGTGTGCGGTGACAGTCCTGTGTGTGTTACAGTCAGACACATGAAATAGTTTCACATGTTTAGTAGACGTTGTTGATGACGAGGTGTGTGTGTGTGTGTGTGTGTGACAGTCCTGTGTGCGTTACAGTTATGTGAACATTTACAGTCCTGTGTGTGTGTGTGTGTGACAGTCCTGTGAGTTACAGTCATGTGTGTGTGTGACAGTCCTGTGTGTGTTACAGTCATGTGTGCGGTGACAGTCCTGTGTGTGTTACAGTCAGACACATGAAACAGTTTCACATGTTTAGTAGACGCTGCTGATGACGAGGTGTGTGTGTGTGTGTGTGTGTGTGTGTGTGTGACAGTCCTGTGTGTTACAGTCATGTGTGCGGTGACAGTCCTGTGTGTGTTACAGTCAGACACATGAAACAGTTTCACATGTTTAGTAGACGCTGCTGATGACGAGGTGTGTGTGTGTGTGTGTGTGTGTGACAGTCCTGTGTGTGTTACAGTCATGTGTGCGGTGACAGTCCTGTGTGTGTGTGTGTGACAGTCCTGTGTGTGTTACAGTCAGACACATGAAACAGTTTCACATGTTTAGTAGACGCTGCTGATGACGAGGTGTGTGTGTGTGTGTGTGTGTGTGTGTGTGTGTGTGTGTGACAGTCCTGTGTGTGTTACAGTCATGTGTGCGGTGACAGTCCTGTGTGTGTGTGTGTGACAGTCCTGTGTGTGTTACAGTCAGACACATGAAACAGTTTCACATGTTTAGTAGACGCTGCTGATGATGAGGCATGCAAAGGAAAAATATAAAACTAGAGTTAAAAGAAATTTAAAAAAGATTTTAACCATTAAAATATGCATGTAAGCAGTAAGCGGGCGAGTGTTAGCATGAAAATCACAGTCATAGTCTGTAAATGTTCATTATTAGTTTATTGGTATTAAATATCTATTTACATAGTTTTATCTATGTATAGTTTATATTTAAAAACGTATATCATTTATAATTGTTATTATATAAATGCTCCAAATTTACAGTGAGTTTTAAAGCAAATTCGTGTGTGTGCGTTGATGTTGTTTAGTTCAGTTCTCCTGTGATTGTGAGGGAATGGGAGCCGCTGTGTGTCAGAGTTAGAGCATCAGTACTCAGGTCTACAGGGGAAACGGTTCTTCTGTCTCCGCGTGTGTCCGTCAGAGAAATGCAAACATCAGATCAACATGCAGGAGAGACAGAAGCAGCTCATCTACGACACGACTCTAGCGCCACCTAGTGTTGAGCAGGAGAGCTGCAGGAACACAGGCATTACAGAAACAACACACAGACTAAAACAAGAGCTCAAACCTGATAATAACGGCTTCCTAGACTCGTCCAGGACCTGATGGAGACCAAGTCACATGTAACACAGCAGTCTTACATCACAACACATCTCACACACACAGCCAGAAAGTAGGGGTGTAACAATATATCGCAATACCAAAATGCAACAGTATGTATTGTGTATAGTGTATTACTGTGTTACTGAGGTTTAGTGTCAGTTCTACATTAAACTACTATATATAATGTTGAATATAATGTATAATAATGCAGTGGGGGAATATCTGTGTGTCCTGATAATGCCAGATGTCTGATGTTACTAGTGAAAGTGGCCGACATTATTATAAATATATCTAGTCAGTGACAGAGATCAAGCATATTCATCTACAATAACTCTGTGTTTCCAGCTTCAGAATCATGAATATTGTTCTTCTGGAGTCTCTATTGTCTGTGCTTTGGGTTTCAGCTCTGAGTCCAACAATATTCATTTACACACACAATGTAATATCAAATTTAGCATTTTAATCTACAGTCAAAAAATAAAATGTTTTAACCCTTCTATCATATGTCTTGGAGTATCGCAGTAATACCGTGAGTTCAGTGTCGTGATGTGTGTCGAGTCTTGAGGGAATCGTTACACCCTTCAATCTCAAGCAAAGTGCAGCTTCAGTGTTTCTGTGGGCATGTTCATGCACTCATACGGTACATGCATTAATGTTAAGGCAAATATGTTGACAATTTAAGAACTTTAAAGGGAGAGTTCACCCAAAAATTAAAATTAGCCCATTTCATATTTGGGTGAACTCTCCCTTTAGCTAGAGGACAGTAGTTGGCCTGAAGTGAGAGCCCGTGTGGAGTGGCGTCATGAGCGCGGGCCGTTGGTGTGCCGTCCGCTCGTGGGCTCACCGGGGCGCTGGGGCCGGTCCAGAAGCTGCGGAACTGCTTGCGGGCGGCGGCGAGGACGGCACAGGTGAGGAGTGTGCAGGGCACCAGGTACAGCAGAGCCGGCTGGCCCATCTTAGACAGCAGCATCACTGCAAACGTCAGCACGAGCCCCACGGCGTACGCTACACACACACACACACACCGTTAGTCTGGTCTCAGCTGAGACTGAAGCACAGGCACATTAACATGTAATATTCAGCAATATTATTAATCTCCTGCATCGACAGCATTATATGAGAACTGAACTGAGCTGGACGATGACATCACGGTTTCTCCAGAGCCGCTATATATATAAATGAACTAAATTAATAACTTTTTTACAACAGAAATGCACCATCACTGAACTTGCTTAAGCTGGACTGAGACGCTATTCTCTTCTGGAAACAAACTCTTGCATTATTGTCCTGTTATCTCTGTAAAGCTGCTGTGAAACACTGTGCTGTAAAGAGCGCTGTAGAAATAAAGCTGACTCGACTTGAGTGTTGGCGCTCGTGTGTGTGTGTGTGTGTGTGTGTCTGCTGTTCTCGTACCGACAGCGCTGGAGATGAAGTGTGTGTGTGTGTGTGTGTCTGCTGTTCTCGTACCGACAGCGCTGGAGATGAAGTGTGTGTGTGTGTGTGTGTGTGTGTGTCTGCTGTTCTCATACCGACAGCGCTGGAGATGAAGTGTGTGTGTGTGTCTGCTGTTCTCGTACCGACAGCGCTGGAGATGAAGTGTGTGTGTGTGTGTGTGTGTGTGTGTCTGCTGTTCTCATACCGACAGCGCTGGAGATGAAGTATGTTCTTCTGGAGTTTCCCGTCCACACGTCAAACTTATGGCAGTACGACACCAGCAGTCCTGCAGAGAGAGAGGAGCGTTATGAGGTCATGCTGTGTGTAATAAAGCTCTGCACAGTTTCAACGATCAAAGTTCAGATAAATTAAGTTACTGTCTCCTAAAAGAAAGGAGTGATTCTGAACTGAAACGAGTCGTCAGTAATTCAGTCTCACTTCCTGCTGATCCTGCGTAGGTTTGTGACTAATTAGCATAATGCCAGCCTGTGGTCCTGATTGGCTGAGCAGCGTCTCTTAGCCCCGCCCTCAAACACTGTAGTGTATCTGAGACTGGGAGAGTTCGGCTCGTGTTGTTCGTGTCGAGAAGACGCTGTTTTCTGAGATTGAGACGGTAAAACCCACGCCATCGTTACTGTTCGTATCACTGTGATCAAGAGCTGAGATTCAGATATGATAATGAGCGTTTGCTCTCTGACCAATCACAGCAGAGCAGCTCTCAGAGAGGCGGGGCTTAGAGAGACTGAGTCCTTGATGGAAGCGTTTCAGACACTGAGAGGAAAGAGCTGAAGCTGCAGTGGAGATTATGAGGACATTAATGTGTGTTTGAGCTTGGATGAATGTGAACCTGTTGTAGGAGACGCCAAAACAACATTAGGAGCCTTTAAAATAGCAGAATAGAGGGTTTTAACATTGTGTGTGTAAATGTGTGTAAACTCTGACCTGGTATGATGATGTCACCGTAGCCCAGAATGGAGAACTGCATCATACACAGGTTCTGAGCCACCGCAGAGAACTGTGGGATACGCATCACTACGGGCAACTGGAAACACACACACACACACACACACGCACACACACGGCTCGTGACGGCAATCAGCAGAACATGAGACACTCAGTAATAAATTTGAAGAACTTTATTTGCATACACACAGAATCGTTTGTAAATATGGTATAAAAAGAAAAAGCATCTCACTTTCTCATAGGAGGACGAGGGATCAGCGGGAACAAACACTCCATCAGTCTAGAAGCAGAAGCGGTCACTCCTGTTAGTCGACCGTACAACACACACACACACACACACACACACACACACACACACTCACTCTCACACACACTCTCACACTCACTCTCACTCTCACACTCACTCTCACACTCACTCTCACACTCACTCTCACACTCACTCTCACACTCACTCTCACACTCACTCTCACACTCACTCTCACACTCACTCTCACACACTCACTCTCACACTCACACTCACACACACTCACACACTCACTCTCACACTCACTCTCACACACTCACTCTCACACACTCACTCTCACACACTCACTCTCACACTCACTCTCACACTCACTCTCACACTCACTCTCACACTCACTCTCACACTCACTCTCACACTCACTCTCACACTCACTCTCACACTCACTCTCACACTCACTCTCACACTCACTCTCACTCTCACACTCACACTCACACTCACACTCACACACACTCTCACACTCACACTCACACTCACTCTCACACTCACTCTCACACACACTCTCACACACACTCTCACACACACTCACTCTCACACACACTCTCACACTCACTCTCACACTCACTCTCACACTCACTCTCACACTCACACTCACTCTCACTCTCACTCTCACTCTCACACTCACTCTCACACTCACTCTCACTCTCACACTCACTCTCACACTCACTCTCACTCTCACTCTCACTCTCACACTCACTCTCACACTCACTCTCACACTCACTCTCACTCTCACTCTCACACTCACACTCACTCTCACTCTCACTCTCACTCTCACACTCACACTCACTCTCACTCTCACACTCACTCTCACTCTCACACTCACTCTCACACTCACTCTCACTCTCACACTCACTCTCACACTCACACTCACTCTCACACTCACTCTCACACTCTCACTCTCACACTCACACTCACTCTCACACTCACTCTCACTCTCACTCTCACACTCACACTCACACTCACACTCACTCTCACACTCACTCTCACACTCACTCTCACTCTCACTCTCACACTCACACTCACACTCACTCTCACACTCACTCTCACTCTCACTCTCACACTCACACTCACTCTCACACTCACTCTCACTCTCACTCTCACACTCACACTCACACTCACACTCACTCTCACACTCACTCTCACTCTCACTCTCACACTCACACTCACTCTCACTCTCACTCTCACTCTCACACTCACTCTCACTCTCACTCTCACTCTCACACTCACTCTCACACTCACTCTCACTCTCACTCTCACTCTCACTCTCACACTCACTCTCACACTCACTCTCACACTCACTCTCACACTCACTCTCACACTCACTCTCACACTCACTCTCACACTCACTCTCACACTCACTCTCACACTCACTCTCACAAGCCGCGTTTCCATTACAGATTTGCGCAAAACTTTTGCGATTTTTTCTAAATATCGATAAAAAACTATTGCGAAATGACGGCGTTTCCATTAACCGATGTTATGCACTTTGGACGTTTGTAGGTTGATAGCACATGTGAATAGACGTGCAGCCACCGCACAAGACATTATTATTAATGGAAGGAGACGTGGTGTCTTATCCAAGCATTAATGGTAAGGAAAGACCCTAATACTGAACGGCACATGAGGTGTTTCTGTGTGTTTCTCCCTCATTTCTGCTCCAAGGTCTTGATTGTGGCATTTCTTTGAGGTTTAGAATCCAGTATTCCTGTAATTCTTTTTTCTTTTATGAATTTAATAAAGAACTTTGTCTGGTATTCTGTCCAAACGGTCCGTGTACTTTTGCGTCCATTTATTTTTCCTTTTTTTGACCCGTAGCCTAATTGAAAAACGAAAAATGAACGGTTGTTGTATTTTTAAAGCGCAAAGTTGAACAAAAAATTTTCAATTTGAACTGTAGCCTACACACCAAATGCTGCGCAAAAAATAAATATAGACGAATTTTCAGATTTTTGTTTATGACTTTTTGCCCCTTTATTAAACATTTAAAATATTCACAAATTAATGTGAAAAAAATGTTGATTTTACTGGTTTTCTAAGGACAAATTAGAACCCGATGATATTTTTCCCGCAGTGCTGAATAAGAAGAGCCATGTCTCTGGAACCATAGCCTACAGAGAGGTGATTTATAGGTGATTATAGGCTAATGATAAGAAATGTGTCTGAAAAAATAACGAGGCATTTTAATTGTTTATTAATAAACTAGTGTTAGTGCCGACTGCAAACATATTTTCATCTCCACTGTAAAGCGGATGCGCCTTTAGAGAGAAATGCACCTTTCATATGGATTACATAATCAGAAGGTATTTGCTTTCGATTTGAATTTGTTCGTTTAAAAGTGGACATTTCAAGCTTTAGCCTACATAGGCTATATTTTGTTTCAGTTCATTTCTGAGACATGTTCCAGTTCACGGAGATCATGAAAGCGCGCCTGATTGTTATCTTTTATTTTGCAAAAGAAGAACGTTTTCTTGTTATTGTGAGTTTACACAAATAAAATTAGTTGCGGATTATGTATTATTATTTTCTGTATGACCATAAATTATAGAGTATTTTAAGTTGTTTCCACTGTTGACAGGAAAATGCAAGTGTTCGCGGCCGCGCCTCCGTACTGCAGTGCGCGCTCCACACTTCGCACAAACCCTTGGATATACGTCAAAATCTTGTGTTTATTTTTGATAATCTTAGCCCTGTATTATTATTGTCTAACCTGTATTATGAATGACATTTGACGAATTGCTTTGTTCCTTTTTTGGATAAAAGCGCCTTCTATGTAGCCTAATATATCTAGCCTAATAAATGTAATAGGCTATAATAATAATTATTATTATTATTTGCGTTTATAACTATAAATGACTTCACTTAAGACAGTAATATGTTTATCATAAAATAATTGATGAATGTATTATTTTTATATAACCTTTTACAGTTTTGGAAAATGAGTTTGTGTTATATTTCTTTTTTTGTATGAGAAGACTTTTTTTGCTATTCTATTATAGCCTACTGAGCTTTTTTCTCCCCCCAGTCTAAAAACTAATAAAGAAGAAAGCATGTTTTTCGTTTTTCATACGAATAAAAGGAAAAAGGAATGGACGCAATAGCCTACACGGACCCCAAACACACGCGCCTTCTAAGTCAGGTGACTGTAATTGCGCAAAAACTGTTTCCATTGCAGTTTTGCGAAATATTCCTTTTTCGAATTGCCCGAAAAACCTCCTCATGCGAGCGTAAAAACTTTTTTGCGATAAATGGGAGTTTTTGCGAAATTGACGTGTTTCCATTGAGCGTATTTTTAATTCGCAATTTCAATTTGCGCAATTTGAAGGGTAATGGAAACGCGGCTTCACTCACTCTCACTCTCACACTCACACTCACTCTCACACTCACTCTCACACTCACACTCACACTCACTCACACTCTCACTCACACTCTCACTCACACTCTCACTCACACTCTCACTCACACTCTCACTCACACTCTCACTCACACTCTCACTCACACTCTCACTCTCACTCACACTCACACTCACACTCACACTCACACACACACACACACACACACTCACTCACACATCACATGACAGGGTCACGCTCACCTTCCCTCCACTTCCACCCGGGCCGAGAGCGACTTGCACCATGATGCTTTCTCCATTCTGAAAACACAAACGCATTAAAGTAACCATGAAATCAAAATAGACCATTTCTTATTTTTAATGAAATATTGCAGTGTTTATTATAAATGATTTAGCATGATGATAGATGATTTCAGCGCGACTTCATCTGATACTCACAGCTGTCAGGAACGGTGTGATGAAGACGAAGAAGACGTCGTAGAGGAGCAGCAGACTCAGCAGAATCACACAGATCTGCAGGAGACACACACACGTCAGACCCGCAGGAGACACACACTCACACGTCAGACCCGCAGGAGACACACACACACACACACACACGTCAGACCCGCAGGAGACACACACACACACACGTCAGACCCGCAGAAGAGCAGCGCCGATACACTGAAACACGCCTCACCTTAAAGTTTGACAGGCTGATGGTTTTCAGGAAGTTCAGGCAGAAGGCGATTCCCAGCAGATCCTGAAGGATCCAGATCCACCTGCACACATCAGAGTTACAGCAGGTCAAACACACACACTCTCTCTCTCTCTCTCTCTCTCTCACACACACTTACACACTGAATGCAGAACTGAGAAAAGTCAGAATGGCCAAAATGCACGGCATTCAAAACGATGAAGCGGAAGTAAGATATCTCTTGAGTAAAAAGTTGAGTGTAGTTGGACGATCTGATGCTGTGTGTGTGTGTGTGTGTGTGTGTGAGTGAGTGAGTGAGTGAGTGAGTGTGTGTGTATCACCTGTCCTCGTTCCTGTACACGCCCCAGATCACAGCCAGTGTAATGCAGACAGCGGCGAGCAGCAGCGACCGCACAGAGACATTTCTCTCACGGCAGGACACGCTGGAAAACACACACACACACACACACAGATCATAAACCTCCAATAACAGAGTGGGAACCATGGCAACAGCTGGACGGTGTAGAGTTACATCTGTGTTCATACCAGTTCATTTGTTTTTTTCATCTGAAACATTCTGCTTATATAATGTAATTAATGTCAAGCAAGCATGTGTGTGTGTGTGTGTGTGTGTGTGTGTATTCACCTGAGCGTCCCGCAGCCCACAGCCGTCATCAGGGAATCCAGACAGTTGTAGAGCGCGGATGCCGACGCCAGGCAGAATATGACGATAATCACATAAACTACAGGAGAAACACACTACATCTCAGTCACGTTCCCCTGTGTGTTCCTGAAGCTCTTCCAGACTCTTCATATTCAGTATTGTTATTGATTGCACTGACGCTAACAGGTGAGAACAAAACTTGTTGATCTGAATGATGACTTTCTTGTCGTCTATAGAGCTGCTTTACAGCGGAATCTGAATTATATCTGATGAAGTATTCTGTTATTTTCCGGTTTATTACTGTAAAGCTTTTTTTTACGATCTGTCCTGTTTTAATTATTCTAATTTGTTTTATTTTATTTTATTCTATGTAAAGCACTTTGAATTACCATTGTGTATGAAATGTGCTATATAAATAAACTTGCCTTGCCTTGCCTATAAAGTGCTGTAGAAATAAAGCTGACTCCACTCACACACACTCACTCCTTGATTCACTCAAAGACTCACTGTGATTCACTCAAACACTCACTGATTCACTCAAACACTCACTGATTCACTCAAACACTCACTGATTCACTCAAACACTCGCTGATTCACTCAAACAGTCGTTGTGATTCACTCAAACACTCACTGATTCACACAAACACTTGCTGATTCACACAAACACTTGCTGATTCACACAAACACTCGCTGATTCACCCAAACACTCGCTGTGATTCACTAAACACTCACTGATTCACTCAAACACTCACTGATTCACTCAAACACTCACTGATTCACTCAAACACTCACTGATTCACTCAAACAGTCGTTGTGATTCACTCAAACACTCACTGATTCACACAAACACTTGCTGATTCACACAAACACTTGCTGATTCACACAAACACTTGCTGATTCACCCAAACACTCGCTGTGATTCACTAAACACTCACGGATTCACTCAAACACTCACTGATTCACTCAAACACTCACTGATTCACTCAAACACTCACTGATCCACACAAACACTCGCTGATTCACTCAAACACTCACTGATCCACACAAACACTCACTGATTCACTCAAACACTCACTGATTCACTCAAACACTCACTGATCCACACAAACACTCACTGATTCACTCAAACACTCACTGATCCACACAAACACTCACTGATTCACTCAAACACTCACTGATTCACTCAAACACTCGCTGATTCACTCAAACAGTCGTTGTGATTCACTCAAACACTCACTGATTCACACAAACACTTGCTGATTCACACAAACACCCGCTGATTCACCCAAACACTCGCTGTGATTCACTCAAACACTCACTGATTCACTCAAACACTCACTGATTCACTCAAACACTCACTGATTCACTCAAACACTCGCTGATTCACTCAAACAGTCGTTGTGATTCACTCAAACACTCACTGATTCACACAAACACTTGCTGATTCACACAAACACTTGCTTATTCACACAAACACTCGCTGATTCACCCAAACACTCGCTGTGATTCACTAAACACTCACTGATTCACTCAAACACTCACTGATTCACTCAAACACTCGCTGATTCACTCAAACAGTCGTTGTGATTCACTCAAACACTCACTGATTCACACAAACACTTGCTGATTCACACAAACACTTGCTGATTCACCCAAACACTTGCTGATTCACCCAAACACTCGCTGTGATTCACTAAACACTCACGGATTCACTCAAACACTCACTGATTCACTCAAACACTCACTGATTCACTCAAACACTCACTGATCCACACAAACACTCGCTGATTCACTCAAACACTCACTGATCCACACAAACACTCGCTGATTCACTCAAACACTCACTGATTCACTCAAACACTCACTGATTCACTCAAACACTCACTGATTCACTCAAACACTCACTGATTCACTCACTGATTCACTCAAACACTCGCTGCTTCACTCAAACACTCACTGATTCACTCAAACACTCACTGATTCACTCAAACACTCGCTGATTCACTCAAACACTCGCTGATTCCCTCAAACACTCACTGATTCACTCAAACACTCACTGATTCACTCAAACACTCACTGATTCACTCAAACACTCGCTGATTCACTCAAACACTCGCTGATTCCCTCAAACACTCACTGATTCACTCAAACACTCAACGATTCACTCAAACACTCAATGATTCACTCAAACACTCGCTGATTCACTCAAACACTCGCTGATTCACTCAAACACTCACTGATTCACTCACACACTCAATGATTCACTCAAACACTCAATGATTCACTCAAACACTCAATGATTCACTCAAACACTCAACGATTCACTCAAACACTCAATGATTCACTCAAACACTCGCTGATTCACTCAAACACTCGCTGATTCACTCAAACACTCGCTGATTCACTTAAACACTCGCTGATTCACTCAAACACTCGCTGATTCACTTAAACACTCACTGATTCACTCAAACACTCGCTGATTCACTCAAACACCCACTGTAACTTCGAACGCTGACGCCAGGCAGAATATGACGATGATCTCATAAACTACATCTCAGTCACGTTCCTGTGTGTGTGAGACTCACCCAACCACTTGTAGAAGAAGTACATGAGCACGAGCATCACACACATCATGGCCACGAACATCAGCACCTTCAGAGGAGAGTAGAGCGAGAGTTCACTGCTGTCTGCCCGATCCTTACACGCCTCTGACGACGGGCCCGTCGCCAGCTTCGCTCTGCACACACACACTCGCGTCAACACTCGCGTCACATGACACGTGCACTGGCCTGAACCGGTGATGTCACTCACTTCTCGGCCGCTCCGCTCCAGAACCCGCCCATGGTCACCGTGAACACAGCGATCAGTAACATGATGATGATGCTGGCGTCAAACGCAGGCACAGGGGGAGCGTATAACTTCACCTCCATTCCCTGAGGAAACACCTGACACACACACACACACACATGTTAATATTCAGTATTATTATTACTGAACCAATGACACTATCAGATGAGAACAAAACTTGATGGATCTGAATTATTGTCTTCAGTGGAGCTCCTTTACAGCTGAATCTGAATTATATCTGTTGAATATCTTAATACTCTCACACAGACACACACACACACACGCACACACTCACTCTCACACTCACTCTCACACTCACTCTCACACTCACTCTCACACTCACTCTCACACTCACTCTCACACTCACTCTCACACTCACTCTCA
>JAROOI010000088.1:32500-35000 GCA_030578255.1 Tiaroga cobitis
ACACACTGAGGATTCACACTGGTCACACTGGTGTTTGTGAGGATTCACACTGGTGTTTGTGAGGATTCACACTGGTGTTTGTGAGGATTCACACTGGTGTTTGTGCTGAAACGATCATTAGCTCTTACCAGATTGCTGTTGCTGGCGATCAGAAGCACAGACGCACCCAGACCCTGAGCAACCAGAGCTTTCTGACTGAAATCACAGCCTCCACGCATCACGACCACAGCCTGACCCTTCACCGAGCCCGCGGTCACATGACCCGCCACACACAGCTGAGTGGACGTCAGGTTCACCAGGGGATACCCCACCTACACACACACGCCTCACACCACACACACAGGCCACACACCACACACACAGGCCACACACCACACACACAGGCCACACACCACACACACACGCCACACACCACACACACACACACCACACACCACACAGCACACACACACACACAGAGTTGAGCAGGTCAATTGACAGATTTGTAGTACTCGCATAAGTAGGGTTGGGTATCGTTTGAATTTTAACGTTTCCGATTCCTATTTCGATTCTGTTTATTAATTCCGATTCTTATTGTTCCCTAATTTTGATTCCAATAAGGAAAAAACTTAGATATAATTCACATTTAGTCTTATTGCAGAATTGGAATCGATTTACGATTCTCAACCCCACACATAAGGCCCTGTTATTGTAAAAAAAAAAAAAAAAAAAAAAAACTCATGATTTCAAGTTAATAAGACATGTTTTTTGATTGCTAAAATGTAACCATTAAATGTAGTTCCAAAAAATTCTAACAGAATTTGGG
Organism: Tiaroga cobitis; assembly: GCA_030578255.1. Taxonomy (NCBI): domain Eukaryota; kingdom Metazoa; phylum Chordata; class Actinopteri; order Cypriniformes; family Leuciscidae; genus Tiaroga; species Tiaroga cobitis. The sequence continues at coordinate 33,306 of JAROOI010000088.1, forward strand.
AATGAATCTTTCCCGGCCTGACTCTCTCACCGCTGCTCTCAGGCTGTCGGAGATGTTGCTCCAGGACGAGTTGAACACCAGACAGTATTCTTTGAATGTAGATCCATTAGACGCGCGCAGAATCGCCTCCTGACTGGCGATCTGTGAGAGAAACACACAAACACTAGCATTATCACTCAAACACTCCCTGTGATTCACTCAAACACTCACTGATTCACTTAAACAAATTTTCGTGAGGTTAGATACTGATAATTAATCACTCAAACCCCTGTTATGGAATTTTTCCTTTATTGCTCTGATTTCAGTGATTCCTAATGATGGCCTCATCTGTTCTCACGAATGTAGTGAGAGGGGGCCTTTGATTGATAATTTACTGTGGTTGGGAGTCAGTGGAGGTAAGGAAAAGCAGGAGGTCAAGGGGTCATCTTGAGTGCATTTGTACGTTATAGCCTAAAGGGTTAAGGGGGCATTTACCTCTCAGGGCCAGGGAGAAATAGGAAAAAACAAAGTATATCTCTCCTGTGAGGGGAGGGCAGAAATAAGGCCTTGGAGGACACAAGATATAAAAAAGACAGACACTGCTTCTCCTTATCTCTCCTCACTGACTCACGAATGTGTATTGGTGACAAAGATCTCTCTTGCAAGAGAATAAATACTTTATAAACTATTAAATTGGACTCAGAGTGTCTCTTACTCAGTGATGATGTTTGTTAATAAGAAAAAAAGCCACAACACCCCTTTATCTAAACCTCTCTACATAACCGTCGGACTCGCGCGTCCTCCATGTCTGTAGTTTTTGAACACTTTTCAGTCGTGTTTGTAGTTCTAACCGAATCCTCGTCCAGCGCGCGATGGGTTGTGGGCAATATCAGCCGTTAGAGTGCAACGATCTGCACTTCGGATTCTGACCGGATATAGTAGACCATCCGGGTCTCTTTGGGACACTCATTTCAACATACTACGATTTGGGACGTACTAATTCTATTTTCGAATACTATTTAGGACGGATAGTATGCGAATTGGGACGCAGCAACTGATTCACTCAAACACTCGCTGATTCACTCAAACACTCACTAATTCACTAAAACACTCGTTGATTCACTCAAACACTCGCTGATTCACTCAAACACTCGCTGATTCACTCAAACACTCGCTGATTCACTCAAACACTCGCTGATTCACTCAAACACTCGCTGATTCACTCAAGCACTCGCTACTTCACTCAAACACTCGCTGATTCACTCAAACACTCGCTGATTCACTCAAGCACTCGCTACTTCACTCAAACACTCGCTGATTCACTCAAACACTCGCTGATTCACTCAAACACTCGCTGATTCACTCAAGCACTCGCTACTTCACTCAAACACTCGCTGATTCACTCAAACACTCGCTGATTCACTCAAACACTCGCTGATTCACTCAAACACTCGCTGATTCACTCAAACACTCGCTGATTCACTCAAGCACTCGCTACTTCACTCAAACACTCGCTGATTCACTCAAACACTCGCTGATTCACTCAAACACTCGCTGATTCACTCAAGCACTCGCTACTTCACTCAAACACTCGCTGATTCACTAAAACACTCACTGATTCACTCAAGCACTCGCTGATTCACTAAAACACTCGCTGATTCACTCAAAAACTCGTTGATTCAATAAAACACTCGCTGATTCACTCAAGCACTCGCT
>JAROOI010000088.1:40000-62500 GCA_030578255.1 Tiaroga cobitis
CTGCCGGAAACTGTTTCAGCGTCTGAACGAGAACATGTGAGGCGTCGCTGACGGGGGATCCTCCTGAAAGATCAAGGACATCAGCATCAACACTGACACACACACACACACACAGACACATACTTACACTCACACACACACACACACACACACACACACACATACTTACACTCACACACACTCACACTTACACTCACTCACACACACACTCACTCTCACACACACACTTACACTCACACACACACACACACACACACACACACACACATACTTACACTCACACACACACTCACACACACACACACACACACACTTACACTCACTCACATACACACACACTTACACTCACACACACACACACACACACACTTACACTCACTCACACACATTTACACTCACACACACACACACACACACACACTTACACTCACTCACACACATTTACACTCACACACACACACACACACACACACACACACACACTTACACTCACACACACTGACACATTCTTACACTCACACACACACACACACACACACACACACACACACACACACACACACACACACACTTACACTCACACACACTGACACATTCTTACACTCACACACACAAGTCGTCCCCTAAATATAGAGTTTCACAGCAGCTTTACAGTGATAACAGGAGATTACAGTAACAGAGAGTGTTTAGGCTTTACAGCAGCTCTAGAATAAAGTTATTGTCCAGATACACAGCTACAGCTCTCACACACACACTCACACACACACACACTCACACACACACACACACTCACTCACACACAAACACACACACTCACGTTCTTTGTCTCATAAATAAGTGTTTGTACTGCTGAAAAAGCAGTAATAATGTGAAATATTATTCCAATGTGAGATATGGAATTTCTATGTGAATATACAGTAAAGTGTAATTTATTCCTGTGATCAAAGCTGAATGTTCAGCATCATTACTCCAGTCTTCAGTGTCACATGATCCTTCAGAAATCACTCTAATATGAGGATCTGATGCTCAAGAAACATTTATGATTATTATCAGTGTTGAACACAGTTCATGTGTTTGTGGAAACTGTGATATATTTAATTTCTCAGGATTCTATGATGAATAGAAAGTTCTGAAGAACAGCTTGTATTTTGAATTAAGAGTCTCTTGTAACATTATAAATGTTTTTACTGTCACTTTTTATCAATTTAATGCATCCTTGATGAATAAAAGTATTCATTTATTTTTAAAAAGATTTTAAAAAAGTGTTTCCAAACGCAAAAAAGAATCTAATGAAAATTATTATGATATTAAAAAAATAGTCCTGAATACAGGTTTCAATTTCTTATATAATTCAATATAGTTGTTAATATCAATATTAACACAGTTCATATTTCTGTGATATGTGATATAACTGTGATATATTTCATTTCTCATGATTCTTTGATGAATAGAAAGATAAAAAAACAGCATTTATTTGAAGTAGAATATTTTGTAACTTTATAAATTATCAATTTAATGCGTCCTTACACATGAACTGTTTCCAACACTGATAATAATGCATAAATGTTTCTTGAGCATCAGATCCTCATATTAGAGTGATTTCTGAAGGATCATGTGACACTGAAGACTGGAGTAATGATGCTGAACATTCAGCTTTGATCACAGGAATAAATTACACTTTACTGTATATTCACCCACAAAACCATCAAACTTCAGATTATAATCGATTTCTTTATTATCAGATCAAATCTGAGTCTCACGCGACAGAATCGTATTTGATGGTAGAATATAATACAGCGGTCTGGAGTTCTTACACATGTCAAAAGCTGTTAAATATTAAATAAATCATTTCTATTCATCTAATATGAACAAATACAGACGCGCAGCAGGAAACCTCAACCACAAACTAGCATGCTAACAATCATACAAGTTCTCGTTCAGCAGTTTAAGGAACAACATAAATTTGAGTTGAAAAGACACGATTTAATTAAATAGCTCGCGCAAATATAAGTACTTTTAATCAGAAATGTTTAAATAAAACGGGAAGATGTGATGTCTTACCTCGAGCACTTCCTGAAAGTGTCTGTCAGAGAGCTGACGCTGACTCCGCCCACTTCCGCCGCGCTCCGCACAATGAATCATGGGACATGTAGTTTAGTGTGTTGGAAGCGCCGCATTAAACTCAAATATTGTTTAACGTCATTTTAATTTTAATGAACAAAAACAAGACAAACCGCCAGGGTTTACATGAACACGAGAGGAAAGTGTACCCGATGAAAACGCTCTGTTTCTCCGCCAGGGGGCGCCGCGTATATAAAGTGTCATCGAGAACTACAAAACATAAACTTATTTACAGGATATATAAAATATGCGCTTTCTGTTTGTAAGAACTTGTTTAATCAATTAGGGAAATGAACTCAAATGAGCCTGGATACCATACGAATTTATATTTTAAACATTTATAAAGCTTAATTTCGAGGCGCATGGCAGTTGCATATTTGAAGTGTTTGTTTGGTGAAGATTTGTGTGGAATGTGGATCCAACTGAATTCATGTAAGGAATAAGCGGATCAGCCACGGAAAATTAGCAGAAGGAAAACTACGTTAATCTATGAATAATTAATAATTAAAAAGCTATATTTTATTGTGTGAGTTTTGTTCATGTAATAAACATGTAATCAAAGGGAAACACTTTACAATAACGTCCCGTTACCGCGCATCGACTAATATTAACTAACAATGAGCAATACATTTGTCACAGTTATTATTAATCTTTGCTATCGTTATTTAATAAAAACACAGTGTCGTGTTAGTTAAGGTCCATTAAATAATGTTAACAGATACAACTTTTATTTTATTTTTGAAAAGTCAAAAGAAAAACAAAGATTCATACATTTTGAAATATCAGCTTTTTTTAGCCATTATATATATATATATATATATATATATATATATATATATATATTAAAAAATTCCATTCTCGGACTGCAAAGGAAAATCAGGACGCACAAAAATATCCTGTGCCACCCACGCTGGGCGGGGCTTAAGCAGAGAAGGATCCGGCTCTCTGATTGGCCAGGGTGTGGCTTCCGCTGGGCTGCTGGGTTTATATAGCCAATAAGCGCGCAGCAGAGGGTAGTGTCTGAGCTGTCGCGAGCGCTAGAGTTTCTCTCTGTGGAAGATCGCGAAGAAGCGCCATCGTCCAGCTTTCACTCAGCGTCATGGAGGACTCGAGTAGTTGACATTTCCTTTAACCTTCTCTTTTCACGCTTTCCTTCGTACGGTCATCGGTCCGTAATCGGTGTAATCCACGACTTTCTCTTGCGTCTCTCTCGGTTTGAGGATGAAGCTCATCATCGGCATCGGAGGGTGAGTGAGCGCGTGCTCGATGCAGACCGCGTGGTGCGCGCGACCTCTCGTTATTTTTGGGAAGCAAATCTCCATAGCAACCGCGTTTCCCGCCAGACAGCCGCGAATGTCTAAAATACGTTACAAAGATTCTGATGCGTTATTAATTCAATAACTCACACAACTAAAATCAGTGTCATGAAGTAATAACGCATCAGAATTTTTTAAACGTCTTTTTGATAAACAAAAAAATTGTATCTATGGAAAATGACAGATTACTTCGGTAAAATAATGTAACGGTTACTTTAGTTGAATCCATTGTGATACGCAGTTTGTGTTATTAATGTGTTGTGTTTTTAATGCCTGTGAGTTATAATGTTTTATGGTTCTTTTAACATCTGTCCGAAAGACTACAGGTGAAAATGAGTCATTTGTGTAATCTTTTATAGTAATAATAATAAACTTTGTTTTATTTAGCGCCTTTTAAAGCAGCTTCTCACGGCACTTTATATTATAAAACGTCAGAAAAAAATACAAAGCATACAAAAAATTATTTTAATAACCATCAAGAAAAATCTAACCTAAAACAATGAGTAAAGAGAATAATGTACAGTAAAGGTGTGGTGGTTTGGTCCTGATTGATTGACACATTCATGTATAATAACATGTTCATAAAACATAATGTGCTGTGTTTCAGGGTCACTAACGGCGGTAAGACCACGCTGACGGACGGCCTGATCAAGAGTTTGCCGAACTGCTGTGTGGTTCACCAGGACGACTTCTTCAAGGTCAGTGTGAACAGAAACGGCTTCACTTCAGCTCCAGGGCTGGGCAGCGACGACAGCTTCATTACCTGCAATTTACACTTCAATTGGCTTCGATACGCGTTTTAAACTTTTTAATGTCGTAATTGACTCCCGATTCGTTTTTTGAGATATATGTAATAGTACATATATGTATCAAAACGCTCTAGAGTCATTTTTTTTTAACTGACTGAGTTTATGGACAGCGAATGCGGCGTTACGTGACATTATTGTTCTCTCGCCGTTTTATTCCGGGTTCGTACGAGGTGCTTAAAGTACTTGAGTTTGACTTTTTGACACTCACTTTACTGAAAAACCCTTGAAAACAGCCGTATTTACAAAGAGGACGTTCAAAAGTGTTTCACTCGTGTATGAAATTAATTTTTTTTGAAAACACACAATCTTTTCATGCCAAATGAACACCGTGTGATAAACCCCCAACAGACCTTTGGATATGACGTACACCAAAATTATAATATGAAATATTATTTATTGAACAATCATAGCCTTTATAAACTTTGTATTGAATATATTATTGAATACGTTATAAGTTGTATTTTGAATGCCTAATATCTGTAATTTGAGTTTTAAAAAAATCCTTAAATACTATAAATATTGTTTGACAAGTGCGATCTTGGATTATAGTCCTGGAATTTCACAGTGTCCGTACGAACCGTTTATTGACATCTTTCCGCGGTTAAACTCTGATTTCAGGAAGTTGTTCTGTATCTTCCAACATTCCTCCTGATGTTCATCATGTTTATTCACTGCTAGTAGTAAAGAGGAAGAGATGATCGCTTCAACATTAAAGAGACACAAACACATTTACTGACTCAACTTCATCATGAAACTGACAGAAATTGAAAGCTGAGACTTTCTTTCGTATCAAAACGATCGACGTTTATTGCGATTATTGGACACCCGGAGCTACAGACTGCGTTAGAAGCGTGCGGCTCGTCTGTCGACCCGGCCCTGGTCAGCTGACCCGCAGTAGCGCTGGTGATGATCACATCCACACGAGTGCGTCTCATTGGTGTGTTTCAGCCCCAGGATGAGATTGAAGTCGATGACGATGGCTTTAAGCAGTACGATGGTAAGCCAAGGGCTTGTGCGTGTGGTTCTGCATGTTCATGTTAAGCAATGCGTGTGCGGCGCGCTCACGCGTGTGTGTGTGTGTGTGTGTGTGTGTGTGTGCGCAGTCATCAGCGCTCTGGACATGGACGCCATGATGAGCACCATCACTGCATGGCAGCAGAACCCGGTGAAGTTCGAGAGATCTCACGGTGTCAACAACAGCCTGGACTCCGAGATCCTGCCGCGCTCCCGAGACGACGTGCACATCCTGATCGTGGAGGGCTTCCTGCTCTACACCTACGGGTGAGCGGCACACACACACACACACACACTAGGGGTAGCACGGTTCACAAAACCCACGGTTCGGTTTGTATCACGTTTTCGGTTCTGTACGGTTCTTGTTGTTATTTTTTCTTTTAATCTTTAACACTCCAGAAATGTACTTCAGCATATGATATATAGCGTAACTATCCACAATTTAGGATACAGTATTAACAAAAATGTTATATCATGCACAAACTGAACTTGACTTGACTTTAAGCACATTATTGGGACCATCTCACAGGAAAGCTGGGTGAGATTTTGATACAGCAAGAGAGAAGACATTGATGACATGCTTTTCATTTATTTGGCAAAAAAAGGATAATGTGTATCACTATCTCTACAGGAACTTATGTGCATTTTTAGCACACAAAGATTGAAATTAACTTGCATTTATCAAACTGCCAACTTAAGTGTAGCTGAAAAGGTTGCCGTGTCAAAGGAAAGCGAAATATTTGTCGTATCATCCTTTTAACGTTCATGTCACGGGTATTTCCCATAAATGCGCGTCAGCAGCAGCGCTGGTCAGCATCCCACAGCGCGAGGAGCCGCGGGGAAATAAAATCAGCGCATTGAATCAATGCCATATTGGTCTCTAATTGAAGTGAAGCATCAGCTTCAGCGTTACCCATGCGACGCATTGCTGCTCAGCTGAGCCTTGAAAAGTGGAACTCAAAGTTAAAAATAATTAACACCTTGTTTCATTACATCTCTTTTAATGAATCAGCTTTTTTGAATGTGTTCGTTGAATGAACGGTTTAATGACTCACCCTGTGACTCACTCAAAGTCCGTTGTCATAACAATATGCGCGCTGAGTGAAAGCCTTTCAATGCGCATATAGACGCTGTTGAGTTTCGGTTACTGAAAATGTCCTCGTTTTTGTCCACATCGTAAACTTTATTTATATAGCAACAAATACATATAAATGAAATAAATAAATGGTGGTAATACCGCATATCGCGCTATTGAGCCACTCAACATTACCGCAAGGGAACTTCCATAACCGCGACAGCCCTACTCTTACTGGTGTGTTCGAGTTGACCCGGCGCTGCACAGAGCGATCGCTAATGACATCACCGCGAGAGTGATTGAAAAGCATACGGAGCCGTCGCGCTCGCGGTGATGTCATTACCGATCGCTCTGTGCAGCGCCGGGTCAACTCGAACACGCCTCATATGTATGTCCACACGTCTTATTTTGCAGGAAAAGTAAACGCACGTCTGAGGTCACATACGGGCACGAGGCTACATCGCTCACGCTCCGAACCGAGACAAGCGAACCGAACGCTTCGAATGTTTTTTCATGTACCGTGCCACCCCTAACACACACACACACCTGAACACACACCTGAACACACCAAACACACTACGCTTGCACTGAACGCCTCTCTCTCCCGCAGACCTTTGATCGATGTGTTCGACCAACGATACTTTATTTCCATTCCATACGAAGAATGCAAAAAGAGGAGGAGGTGAGTGTCATCTGATCTCACTGTGTGTGTGTGTGTGTGTGTGTGTGTGTGTGTGTGTGTGTGTGTGTGTGTGTCACACCGGCTGCGTTTAGAGGACTCCACACACACCTGATCTCACTGTGTGTGTGTGTGTGTGTGTGTGTGTCACACCGGCTGCGTTTAGAGGACTCCACACACCTGATCTCACTGTGTGTGTGTGTGTGTGTGTGTGTGTGTGTGTGTGTGTGTGTGTGTGGCAGCTCAAGGAACTACACCGTGCCGGACCCCCCCGGGCTCTTCGACGGACACGTCTGGCCCATGTATGTCAAACATACTAAAATCATGGAAGACTCAGGAGTCGATGTTGGTAAGTGTCGTTCTCTGGATATTGTGGTATATTACTTAAATGGATGCGCTCTATTGAGGAGTATGATTGTTTTTACACGATAAGAAGACGTGCATAAAATATGCTTGCGACAAATAATTATGACATAAAAAGTCAAAATTGGCATACTGAGTCAAAATTATTACAATAAAGTTGATGTAACTTGTAGTTATGAGCAAAGGTTGAAATTACAAACTTGGCTGAAATAATTCATCAAAGTAAAAAAAAATTGACAAATTAAGTCAAAATAATGGCAAAAATGTTAAATGACAAAAAGTAGCGATTAACATACTAAGTTGAAATGATGAAACTGTCATAATGACGACATAAAAAGTATAAATGTGCATTCTAAGTCAAAATGATTACATAAAAGTTGATATTATATGTTAAGTTGTAATAAAAAAAAGACAAAAGGTCAAAATTATGAAAAGTTGAAAGTGGCGAATTACAAACTAAGCTGAAATAAATTAAGCGCCGGAGTGGAAGTGTGTGTTCAGAGTGATTGGGTGTAATTCCCTCAGGAAGCGTCTCACACACACGAGTGTGTTCCCGAACACCAGAGAACACGACAGCGTTACTGTGTTTCGTCTGACGCTCGACACACACTCGTTTATGATGACGCTCGACACACACTCGTTTATGATGACGCTCGACACACACTTGTTCATGATGACGCTCGACACACACTCGTTTACGATAACGCTCGACACACACTTGTTCATGATGACGCTCGACACACACTCGTTTACGATAACGCTCGACACACACTTGTTCATGATGACGCTCGACACACACTCGTTTATGATGACGCTCGACACACACTCGTTTACGATGACGCTCGACACACACTCGCTTACGATGACGCTCGACACACACTCGTTTACGATAACGCTCGACACACACTCGTTTATGATGACGCTCGACACACACTCGTTTATGATGACGCTCGACACACACTCGTTTATGATGACGCTCGACACACACTTGTTCATGATGACGCTCGACACACACTTGTTCATGATGACGCTCGACACACACTTGTTCATGATGACGCTCGACACACACTCGTTTACGATGACGCTCGACACACACTTGTTCATGATGACGCTCGACACACACTCGTTTATGATGACGCTCGACACACACTCGTTTATGATGACACTCGACACACACTCGTTTATGATGGACTCGTTTATGATGGACTCGTTTAAGTGTTTTATGTGATATTCCAGTTAAAGTGACGCGTCTGATGGGAATCCTCACTAACGGAGCATTTATTAGATGTGTGTGTTTGTGTTTCAGTGCAACTTGACGGAACCATGTCGAAGGAGCGGCTTTATAACCTCGTGTGCGGGAACATCCTGAACCGCATCCAGAAGGACCTGCCCTGAACCAGGTACTGTCGTGTGTGTGTGTGTGTGTGTGTGTGTGTCCTCCTGAACCAGGTATAGTTCTGTCCCCTGTGTGTGTGTGTGTGTGTGTGTGTGTGTGTCCTCCTCAACCAGGTACAGTAAAACCATCTCTGTTTCTGTATCTCCTGTTATCACTGTAGAGCTGCTCTGAAACACTCTATACTGTCAAAGCTAAGATTATCCAGACACCAGATATGATTTATGATTTTTTTTTGATCATGATCATGTTTTGCTGAAGTGTGTTTTCTGTATGAAGGGGACTTTACTTGACCTTCACACAGAGGCTTTAATCGCCTGATCATGTGACGTGTGTGTTTCTGTCCCCTGATCATGTGACGTGTGCGTTTCTGTCCCCTGATCATGTGACGTGTGCGTTTCTGTCCCCTGATCATGTGACGTGTGTGTGTTTCTGTCCCCTGATCATGTGTGTGTGTGTGTGTGTTTCAGATCTGATGGGCCTCTGCAGGAGCCAGCGCTCGTATCGACTCCCGCCAGCAGCGTTTACTCCATTGCTGTTGTTTTTTATCAGTTTTTATATCCTGTATTTATTGCTCTCCGCCGTTATACGGCTCGTCTGTCGACATCCGGACGGAGACGCTTCTATGCATGGCTACAGACACAAGCACACACTAATAAACAAAGCTCCTGTAACATCGTGTGTGTGTGATTCATCCCAAACCCAGAAGAAGGAACGTTCATCTGCTGTTCAGTGTGTACATGCTAACGATGGCAGAACAGTGTCAAAAGTGTGTGTGTGTTCCAACGGCTCCTTATAACTGGATAATTAGTATATACTTTATTATTCTGGCCACTAAACCCAAGCAGCGGCATTAATAGAGTCAGGAACACAACACTGGGAATGAGGCTATTCCAAACAGATGTGGAGGCTGTGACGTGTGTGTGTGTGTGTGTGTGTGTTTAACTCGGTCAGTGAGAGCAGAGCTTTCATGGCTTCAGTCGTGTGTGTGTGTGTTCTTGAGCTCTAAACACACACCCTGTCTACGACTGATAACTGCAGTATCTCACGACTCAACACTTCACTGGAAACATGATCAAACTCACTGATCTTCAACGTGTGTGTGTGTGTGTGTGTGTGACTGGACCACTCCTGGGCGAACCAGTCATGGGTTATTCATCCTTTGAGTGAAGTCTATGGAAGCACATAATAATAAACTAATGCTTTTGTAAATCATACAAAGTTGAAATGATGACATACTCTTATCACTTAAAAAGATGAAATTATTACAAACTAAGCTGAAATTATGACATGACAAAAAAGTTTAAATTATGACAAACCAAGTTGAAATTATGACAACATTTTTACATGATACAAGTCTTAATTATGACATAAAAAGTTAAAATTGACATACTAAGTCAAAATGATTACTTCTAGTTATTCATCCTTTGAGTGAAATCTATGGAAGCACATCATAAACAAATGCTTTTATAAAGATTAATTATGACAGTTGAAATTGAGAAAAAGTTGTAATTATGACAAACAGTCAAAATTGATATAAAAGTTGAAATGATTACAAACCAAGTCGAAATGATGACGTAATTATGACAAAAAAAAATTAATTACATACATAAAGACAATTATGACATAAAAAGTAGCAATTGATATACTAAATTATGGCAAAAAGTCTAAATTATTATATAAAAAGTTGAAAACTAAGTCATACCTACAACATAGAAAAGTCGAAATTAACAACTAAGTAAAAATTATTACATAAAAGTTGTTATTATGACAAAAAGTCAATTATGACAAGTTGAAATTTACATAAAAGTTGACAAAAAAAGTCATATGACATAAAAAGAAGCAATTATGTTATGACAAAAATTAAGTTATGACAAAAAGTCAAAATGATGTTATAATATAGAAAGTCATAATTTCAACTTTATAATCCTATATAATTATGACTTAGTGTCACAATTTTGACTTTTTATATCATAATTATGAGGTTTTATGTTATAATCAGGATGTACTGAGGCATAATTGTTTCCTGATGTGTCATAACTGGACTGACAGAATGCAGTGTGTGTCCCGCTTCAGTAAACCTGAGGTAAACAGAAACACCAGTAACAGTGCACTTCCTTGAGGACTGTATAAGTACACTTCTTGAGTATCTGTACTTAAGTACACTTCTTGAGTATCTGTACTTAAGTACACTTCTTGAGGACTTAATGTATCTTGAGTATCTGTACTTAAGTACACTTCTTGAGGACTTAATGTATCTTGAGTATCTGTATTTAAGTACACTTCTTGAGGACTTAAGTAAACTTCTTGAGTATCTGTACTTAAGTACACTTCTTGAGGACTTAATGTATCTTGAGTATCTGTATTTAAGTACACTTCTTGAGGACTTAAGTAAACTTCTTGAGTATCTGTACTTAAGTACACTTCTTGAGGACTTAAGTACACTTCTTGAGTATCTGTATTTAAGTACACTTCTTGAGGACTTAATGTATCTTGAGTATCTGTATTTAAGTACACTTCTTGAGGACTTAAGTAAACTTCTTGAGTATCTGTACTTAAGTACACTTCTTGAGGACTTAATGTATCTTGAGTATCTGTATTTAAGTACACTTCTTGAGGACTTAAGTAAACTTCTTGAGTATCTGTACTTAAGTACACTTCTTGAGGACTTAATGTATCTTGAGTATCTGTATTTAAGTACACTTCTTGAGGACTTAAGTAAACTTCTTGAGTATCTGTACTTAAGTACACTTCTTGAGGACTTAATGTATCTTGAGTATCTGTATTTAAGTACACTTCTTGAGGACTTAAGTACACTTCTTGAGTATCTGTACTTAAGTACACTTCTTGAGGACTTAATGTATCTTGAGTATCTGTACTTAAGTACACTTCTTGAGGACTTAAGTACACTTCTTGAGTATCTGTATTTAAGTACACTTCTTGAGGACTTAAGTACACTTCTTGAGTATCAATAGAACAATAGAAGCAGTGAAACTAACAGTAGGACAACAATATGCAAGTGCTGTGACTGAGTGACCCTTCGCAGTTTCATCTAACGCAGTACATGAACTTTATTTTTTTTTTTCTAAAATAAAAAATTTAGAATAGAAGAGAAAGTGTTAGCATTAGTATTAAGACAACGTTCGCTTGCAGAGCGCAAGTTTCTGATGGCGCATAAGCCTGGAGTAGTGAGTTTAGCACTGAGAGCCAGTGGTTGTTCTGTAGGCAAACGCCAGTGACTGGAATCATGCGAGCGGCGACTGGTAACCAGTGCAGAGTGAGGAGAGGAGTGACGTGTGTTTCTTCGGCTCATTAAAGACCACTCTAGCTGCAGCATTCCAGAACGATGACATTGAACAAATATTATTTAAATAATCTTTCCTTATGTTAATTCTACAATCATTTGGCAATTCAATTTGTAAATGTATTTATCACAAATTTAGTTTTAGGTGCGATGACTCACGTCCAGTATTTCTACAGCGCTTCTACAGTGCAGACTCACTGTAATACACACACAGGGCTCACACACAGACTCACTGTAATACACACACAGGGCTCACACACAGACTCACTGTAATACACACACAGGGCTCACACACAGACTCACTGTAATACACACACAGGGCTCACACACAGACTCACTGTAATACACACACAGGGCTCACACACAGACTCACTGTAATACACACACAGGGCTCACACACAGACTCACTGTAATACACACACAGGGCTCACACACAGACTCACTGTAATACACACACAGGGCTCACACACAGACTCACTGTAATACACACACAGGGCTCACACACAGTAATACACACGCAGGGCTCACACACAGACTCACTGTAATACACACACAGGGCTCACACACAGACTCACTGTAATACACACACAGGGCTCACACACAGACTCACTGTAATACACACACAGGGCACACACAGACTCACTGTAATACACACACAGGGCTCACACACAGACTCACTGTAATACACACGCAGGGCTCACACACAGACTCACTGTAATACACACACAGGGCTCACACACAGACTCACTGTAATACACACACAGGGCTCACACACAGACTCACTGTAATACACACACAGGGCACACACAGACTCACTGTAATACACACACAGGGCTCACACACAGACTCACTGTAATACACACACAGGGCTCACACACAGACTCACTGTAATACACACACAGGGCTCACACACAGACTCACTGTAATACACACACAGGGCACACACAGACTCACTGTAATACACACACAGGGCTCACACACAGACTCACTGTAATACACACACAGGGCACACACAGACTCACTGTAATACACACACAGGGCACACACACAGACTCACTGTAATACACACACAGGGCACACACAGACTCACTGTAATACACACACAGGGCACACACACAGACTCACTGTAATACACACACAGGGCTCACACACAGACTCACTGTAATACACACACAGGGCTCACACACAGACTCACTGTAATACACACACAGGGCACACACAGACTCACTGTAATACACACACAGGGCACACACAGACTCACTGTAATACACACACAGGGCTCACACACAGACTCACTGTAATACACACACAGGGCTCACACACAGACTCACTGTAATACACACACAGGGCACACACAGACTCACTGTAATACACACACAGGGCACACACAGACTCACTGTAATACACACACAGGGCTCACACACAGACTCACTGTAATACACACACAGGGCTCACACACAGACTCACTGTAATACACACACAGGGCACACACACAGACTCACTGTAATACACACACAGGGCTCACACACAGACTCACTGTAATACACACACAGGGCCGTGCGCAGACCTTTTGAGGGTTATGTGTTGAAACCAGTCTATGGTTGAAACTGAAAACAAACACACACAACCCCGAGGCGCAGAAGAAGAAGTGTGTTGTGATGTGATCTGTAATCATAATGTGCGTCAAGTTGCATTAGCAACTAATATTTGTTATTAAAACATTATCAGTCGAGTTTAAAAGTTTAAGTTATCATGCCCCCCCCCCCCCCCCCACCCCCTCCCTCCCTTTTTTAAATATTTTTTTAATATTAAGATTATTTAGTAAGCCTACATAAAAGGAAGAAATGGTCACATCTTTATGACAACTTCAATAACACAAAATAATAGTCTCAAAAGCTTTAGATTTATTTACTATTGATAACAACCAAAATTATATAGATAATATAGATATACAGGGTTTCAGGCCTTCTGTGGCCCTAAAGGGCTAAAACCCTAAAAAAACATGTTTTACTACATTTATACATGTGAAGACGAGCAGAGAGTAGGCCTATAGAATACTATAAATAAAAAAATGAGCTAGATAGCGAATACGTGCTTATTAACATCCTTTAATTAACCATCCTTTAATATTATCTCACCATAACGTGATTAAATGATAAAAAGCAGAAATAATAAATCAAAGAAGAAATTTCTTAGAAATATGTTACCTTGGTGACGAGGATCACTCTTTGTGTAGTTCCAGTACGCAACAGCGCGGGGGCGCACCTGTGCTTCCGATGGTAAAAACGAATTATATGTTGTTATATTACTTGTCAATATATTGTTAACATTTTACAAAAGTCAAACTCAAATGCAGTTACGGGGTTTTTGACCAGCGAATGTGTGCAAATGTGCATTTTGTCCGTCATTTTAAACGGCACCGGTGGCGCCATATTACATTTTCATCAACAGGTCACAGGTTACAAACTAGTTTGTTGTAGCGATATGGGCGCTCAGTTTTTCCTGTTGTAGCAAAATACATTTGGCCCAAATCTCATTTTATAAAAGATGAAATCCTAGGCCACTGTATGCACAGGCTATTATAAGTGTAAGCTATTGGCTATGACTAGATGGCAAATGCTAGACCTCTCTCTCAGGTCCTGCATGTCTCAGTCACACATCAAATAAATAAAATATGAGCCTTTATATACATAGTGTTCAGTACTTATTCAAACAACACGATCTTTGTTTACCCTTTCAATACTTCGTTCAGCTGCTGTCTGCTGTGCGGAGCTTCAGTTCATTCAAGATAGATGGGCGGAGTTATCACATAGATGGGCGGAGTTATCAGATAGAGGGGCGGAGTTATCGGATAGATGGGCGGAGTTATCAGATAGATGGGCGGAGTTATCAGATAGATGGGCGGAGTTCTCAGATAGAGGGGTGGAGTTATCACATAGATGGGCGGAGTTATCAGATAGAGGGGCGGAGTTATCAGATAGATGGGCGGAGTTATCAGATAGAGGGGCGGAGTTATCAGATAGAGGGGCGGAGTTATCAGATAGAGGGGCGCAGTTATCACATAGAGGGGCGGAGTTCTCAGATAGAGGGGTGGAGTTATCAGATAGATGGGCGGAGTTATCAGATAGAGGGGCGGAGTTATCAGATAGATGGGCGGAGTTCTCAGATAGAGGGGTGGAGTTATCACATAGATGGGCGGAGTTATCAGATAGAGGGGCGGAGTTATCAGATAGATGGGCAAAGTTATCAGATAGATGGGCGGAGTTATCAGATAGAGGGGCGGAGTTATCAGATAGAGGGGCGGAGTTATCAGATAGAGGGGCGGAGTTCTCTGATAGATGGGCGGAGTTATCAGATAGAGGGGCGGAGTTCTCAGATAGAGGGGTGGAGTTATCAGATAGATGGGCGGAGTTATCAGATAGAGGGGCGGAGTTATCAGATAGATGGGCGGAGTTCTCAGATAGAGGGGTGGAGTTATCACATAGATGGGCGGAGTTATCAGATAGAGGGGCGGAGTTATCAGATAGATGGGCGGAGTTATCAGATAGATGGGCGGAGTTCTCAGATAGAGGGGTGGAGTTCTCAGATAGAGGGGCGGAGTTATCAGATAGAGGGGCGGAGTTATCTGATAGATGGGCGGAGTTATCAGATAGAGGGGTGGAGTTCTCAGATAGAGGGGTGGAGTTATCAGATAGATGGGCGGAGTTATCAGATAGAGGGGCGGAGTTCTCAGATAGATGGGCGGAGTTATCAGATAGAGGGGCGGAGTTTTCAGATAGAGGGGCGGAGTTATCAGCTTTACTGACAGTTTGAGGATCGAACAAGAAGATTTACACAAGCTCTTTTTAAGAACTTTCATTGGCAAAATATTTGTAAAACAGACAGACAGACGTAAAGTGTGACCAATAGCATAGATTAAAAAAACAAAAGAAAGGGCACTTTGGAGTGTAAGGGCAAAAAGGGCATGTGCTTTGCTCTGCGCAGGATGATGAGCCCTACCTGTACACCTGTATTGTTAATTTTGTTAGAAAAATTATTGTTACAAAAATGCCAGAAATATTATACAGCAGGCTGTCTTTTTTTAGTGCTGTGCATCAATATTCCACTCGTCAGTCAACAGAGAGTCGCTTTTTGT
Organism: Tiaroga cobitis; assembly: GCA_030578255.1. Lineage (NCBI taxonomy): Eukaryota > Metazoa > Chordata > Actinopteri > Cypriniformes > Leuciscidae > Tiaroga > Tiaroga cobitis. The sequence continues at coordinate 56,210 of JAROOI010000088.1, forward strand.
TACCTTCGTGTCGAACTAACCTTATACAACGGACGGTGCTGTATAGAGCAATGGTGGCATGGAATTCTCTTCCGCAGTTTTTGATTTTGGGAATGAATGCAATGAATTTTCGTAAAAGATTAAGACTTTATTTATTTACATTTGAATAATTGTTATTATTTATATTTGGTACTTTTTTTTATATTAATGGTTGAAAAGAGGAAAAAAACTGTGTGAAAATTATTAACCCTATAGTAGTATTGCTGTAACTGTGTACTGTGATAATGCATATTGTAGAGCTGTCGTTTTGTTGTTTTATTGTTTTTTTTCTTTTAGTACGTTGTTGTATGGTTATGTAAGAATGTGTACACTCCATTTTTGTCTATATAATGTATGGTTTTATGTTATACGAATATTTTTTTTGTTGTCGAAGTCTATAGACCCCAGGAAGAATAGCTACTGCTTTTGCAGCAGCTAATGGGGATCTTAATAAACTAAACTAAACTAAACTACACGTGCCTCTACACAGAATAAATGATGAAACTTCATCAAATATGAATAAGTTCATGAGTTATGAGTGTTATGACTCGTAGAGCTGCTGATTCTCTTTATTTGCTGTGAGTTTTAATGTGTGTGTGTGTGTGTGTGTGGGTCATCCGTGTGTCCAGCACCTGTGTGCCATCTTTCCTATCAGAGGTCGTGTGTGTGTGTGTGTGTGTGTGGGTCATCCGTGTGTTCAGCACCTGTGTGCCATCTTTCCTATCAGAGGTCGTGTGTGTGTGTGTGTGTGTGTGTGTGTGGGTCATCCGTGCGTTCAGCACCTGTGTGCCATCTTTCCTATCAGAGGTTGTGTGTGTGTGTGTGTGTGTGTGTGTGTGTGTGGGTCATCCGTGCGTTCAGCACCTGTGTGCCATCTTTCCTATCAGAGGTCATGTGTGTGTGTTTGTGTGTATCGTAACACACGTCTCCTCCTGAGTTCTGGCACTGCTTCAGGTTCAGTGGCTCACACTCCTGTGGTTACACACACACACACACACACTCTCTCTCTCTGCGTAAACAAGACAATAAATCCTTGTGTTGGAAACTTTCACTGAGAGACGAGAGAACAACCTCAGAAACCTGATCAACAGCAGAGCAACAATGCCTGAGTGTGTGTGTGCGTATATGTGAGAGAGTGTGTATATGTGTGTGTGTGTGTGTGTCTCTCTCTCGCTCTCTCTCTCTCTCTCTCTCTCTCTCTCTCTACATGTTGTTCTCTGGTTAATCTAATGTTTCTGCTGTTCCTAAAGCTGCATTTCCACATTTACTCTCCAGTGAAACCGCTGCATTTTTCAGCACATGTGCATTAGATTCATTTTGACTCATACATGATTATACATTTCGAGAGCCACAGTCCACACTCACACACACTCACTCTCTCACACACACACACACACACACACACACACACACACACACACACACACACACACACACACACACACACACACACTCACACACATACCAAAACATCTCAGAAGCAGCTAATATGCAGTTATAATTTTCATATACTAATCTCTTTTTGGATATGACGGATAAATGCACTTTTTATGATGAGTTCCAAAAACAAAAACCCATTCACTGCCATTATAGAGCTTGGAAGCGTCAGGACATTTATTAATATAACTCTGTATTCGTCTGAAAGGAGATTGTCATATACACTAGGATGGGTTCAGGGAGAGTAAATCATGGGCTAATTCTCATATTTGGGTGAACTATCCCTTTAAGTTGCCAAAGCAACATTATTTTCAACTTAAGTTCAACTTAATGTACTAAAATAACTAAGGCTAAAACTGAAATAAAACTGAATAAAAACTATATTAGAAATGCTTTTAAAAAATGTTTGTTTTTTATTTAAAAAAAAATAAAACATTAACTAAAATTACCATGAAAACATAACATAAAAAGAAAAAGAAAACCTTTAAGCATCAGTATGAGCAGTGTGTGACGCACAGGCTCGGTGTGTGTGTGTCGTGAGGCCGCAGATGTTCCTTCGGTCGAGCAGAAACTAGTTTACGTCTATATTTGGGATTTGGCGTCTGATACACAAACCGTTCCGCCCGTGACGTCACACACCGGCTGAGCCGCAGACCTAACGCGAGCGTGACCTCTGACCCCTGCGGCCACTTCCTGTTATGAGCCCGAGCACACACACACACCCAGACAGACGGGTTGTTTACGCAGTCTCACCTCCACATGTGCTCAGCGTCTGCGGCTCCGGGTTTGTGGGTTCGGTTTGTTTTTCTCCTTCAGGCCCAAAAACATCCAAATCCAGAAGCAGATCCAACGCCCGCGCGGAAAGAGGAGCGACACCCTAACCGCTGGAAAACACGACTGTCTGTGTGTGTGTGTGTGTGTGTGTGTCTGTCTGATGAACCTTCTCAACAAACATTCAGCAAACAATCATGTTTTCATAATTGAATAGGAACATTATAATATGTGTGTGTGTTTACAGTGGCTGCGCTTCATTAACTGGCGCTGACGCACGTCTGTAACTGAACACAGTTTTACTGGGAGCTTTTGGACATGTTTTGTTAAAGCTTTCCATAGAGTCGTTACACTGATGACACACAGTACCAATCCCATGATGCTCTGCTGCCGCCTGGTGTCCAGCACTCAAACTCATGCTTTTACTCTATAAAGCCAGTGACGCTCACAATAACACATATTTAATAAATATTACATGACGCAAGTCAAGTTTATGAACATTGAAGTATGAAAAATATCCGGAACACTTTGCAATAAAGTCTCATGCGTTAGTGAACCTGAACTTACAATAAGCAAAGTATTCTGGTTACACTTTATTTAAGGTGTTTTTGTTACAGTGCAATTGTACATTGAAATACTGAGTTATATAAATGAATTACAGGGTTAATATACAGTATGTAACAAGGACACCAAAATTATTTTTTTACAGCATTTATTAATTTCATTATTTGTTAATGTTAGTTAATAAAAATACAGTTGTTCATGTTAGTGCATTAACTACTGTTAACAGAAACAACTTTTGATTTTAGTATGTATTAGTAAAGGTTGAAATGAACATTAAATGCTGTTAGTTCATGTTAACTAATGTTAATAATTGAAACTTTATTGTGAAGTATTACAGTTTTATCACATTTGTGTTTACATTAAAAGACCATCATGTAAGGTAATAAATTATGTTAATAAAAGAGCACACCAACGCTTTAATTACAGTTTTATTATTATTTATCTGGATAGAATCACACATGAATATGATGATGATGATAAAGAATCACCAGAGCATCTTTATCACATTTAGTCCCAGCAAATCCGAGATGGTCCTCACTGCAGAACACGAAATCCAGGGGGAGGAGTTGGATTTGGATCCACCTTACATATACATAAACCTACCCATCTCCGCCCCCTGATCCCTAACCCCACCCCTAATCCTACCATCTTCGCCCCCTGATCCCTAACCCCACCCCTAATCCTACCATCTCCGCCCCCTGATCCCTAACCCCACCCCTAATCCTACATCTTCGCCCCCTGATCCCTAACCCACCCCTAATCCTACCATCTCCGCCCCCTGATCCCTAACCCCACCCCTAATCCTACCCATCTCCGCCCCCTGATCCCTAACCCCACCCCTAATCCTACCCATCTCCACCCCTTATATCTGGATCCAACTCCGCCCCCTGGATCTTGTGTACTGCAATGAGGTGCTACTGGAGAATCCAGCTCGTTTGAGAGGTTTCTCAGATCTGTTTTAAAGAGGACAGGGGCGGAGTCTGTTGGCAGTGGCCAGGGCTGTGTAAAGTGGGCAGGGCTGTGTGCAGTGGGCGGGTCTGTGACGGGCAGAGTCTGAGGGCAGGGCTGCGATAGGGGTGGAGTCTGTGCAGTGGGCGGGGCTGTGACAGGGGCGGAGTCTGTGTGCAGTGGGCGGGGCTGTGTGCAGTGGGCGGAGTCTGTGTGCAGTGGGCGGGGCTGTGACAGGGGCGGAGTCTGTGTGCAGTGGGCGGGGCTGTGACAGGGCAGAGTCTGTGTGCAGTGGGCGGGGCTGTGACAGGGGCGGAGTCTGTGTGCAGTGGGCGGGGCTGTGACAGGGGCGGAGTCTGTGTGCAGTGGGCGGGGCTGTGACAGGGGCGGAGTCTGTGTGCAGTGGGCGGGGCTGTGACAGGGGCGGAGTCTGTGTGCAGTGGGCGAGGCTGTGACAGGGGTGGAGTCTGTGTGCAGTGGGCGGGGCTGTGACAGGGGTGGAGTCTGTGTGCAGTGGGCAGGGCTGAGCTCAGTGTGGGCGGGGCTGAGCTCAGTGTGTGTGTGTGAGGCGCTGGTTCAGGCGTCGCCGGAGCGTTTGGCGGGTTTGGCGACGAGGCGTCTCTCTCGCTCCAGCTCTCTCTCTCTCTGCTGCTCGCGTTCCAGATCTTCCTTCTGCTTGTGTTGCTGCAGCTTTAGCGCTCGCTTCTGCACACATTCATACACTCTTCACTCTTAATCTGCCGGTCCGTCTCAAACGGCAAAGCTTACTAACCCAGGGTAAAGTATGGAAGCTTGTTTCTTCCACGGAATAAAAATAAAAATAAAGAATTTCCTCTCGGAATCCTGACTTTTCTTTCAATCGTAAACAAGTTTATATCTCGCAATTCTGACTTTTTTCTCGAAAACGCAAGTTTATATCTTGCCATTCTGACTTTTTTCTCGCAATTCTGACTTTTTTCACGCAATTCTTATTTCTTTCACACAATTCTGATTTTTAATTTCACAATTCTTGGAAAAAAATCAGAATAGTGAGAAAAAAGTTGCAATTACCTTTTTTTTTATTCGCTGGCCGAAACAAGCTTCCATAAGAACAAGAAGAGCAGTACAGCATGGATCTACAGAAGAGTCCCGCTCAAACCTTTAGTCTGGTCGTCTTGTCATGCAGAACGATCATTTCTTTGCGAATGTTCACCAGTTTGCTGTGATAAACTTTGGCCTCTGTGAACTGAAACACATCAGCTGTCAGTCTGACGACGTCTCTACCAGAGAAACCACGCGATTAAAACTCACCAGTGCGTTCAGATCAATCATGGCGTTGCACTCGCGGAATTTCGTGACTTCTTGCTCCAGCGTATCCAGCAAAATAACTTGATTTTGTCTGGAAGTAATAAAAATAAAGGATAATTACAGTACAGCAGTGCAGTATTTTGAATTCAAATGTCTTTTTTGAAATCTTGATGGATCTCATTGACTGAATGAGCCAGATCTGCAGTGCTCGCACACGCTGTGGATTCAGTAGTCGTGTGTATGCAGTGTGATGATCCTACGTGAGTTCCTGCAGGGTTTGCTTGGAGGCGTTGAGCTCCGGCTGATAGTGAGACAGGAATCCTTCAGTCAGTCTCTGGATCGTGTGCTCATCCACACACACCACGTCCTCCATCACGACACACACTGCAAACACACACATCAACATAAAACTAAGTTTTTATAAGTAGACTAGCATTTATAGAAGAAAAAAAAAACTGTTTTCTGAAGCCTTTGTGTGTGTGTGTGTGTGTGTGTGTGTGTGTGTGTGTGTGTGTGTTCACCTGTGTCCTGCTCGCTTTCTTCCTGCGGTCTGTCCATCATCATCACAGTCACCAGCAGCCTCTGTAACACACACACACACGCGCACGCACGCACACACACACGCACACTGTCAGATTCCTCATGGACCACAGTAATCGTGTGTACGTCACTGATCACATCTGTCTGAACACGAACCCTCCTGAGCGCATCATTACTGCTGTATTCCCGTCAGATGAATATGATTCTTCTTTTATCTTGTGTATTTAATGGCGGTCAGCAAACCTGATGTGATAGTGAAAACGCTTCCAGGAGCGGCTCACAAACATCATGTGACAGAAGCTCATGTGACCGCGGAGACTGTGACAACCTGGTGCGCTGCCACTCTGAGAGCACTTCCGCCTTTAATCACGTGCCGCTGACCGACGCCTCCGATTGGGGGAACGATTGTACCGGAGTGTTTCAAAGCAGCTTTACAGTGATAAGAAGGAAAATTATGCATTTGTTAATTCAGATCTCTCATAAAGATCATCAATTATTAAATGAGTTAATTTAATCTATAGTCAGCTCAGTTCAGTTCTCATACAGCAGCAGAGTATATAATATAATATAATATAATATAATATAATATAATATAATATAATATAATATAATACGATCAGAAATAGCTTTATTGCTAAGTGACCTTGATACACATACAAATACAACAGTGAAATGTGCTAAAGAGGTATAATATTTTATAATTACATGTTAATTTTGCACATGAAT
>JAROOI010000088.1:67500-172500 GCA_030578255.1 Tiaroga cobitis
ACCAGACCACCCCCACACCAGACCACCCCCACACCAGACCACACCCACACCAGACCACACCCACACCAGACCACACCCACACCAGACCACACCCACACCAGACCACACCCACACCCACACCAGACCACACCCACACCAGACCACCCCCACACCAGACCACCCCCACACCAGACCACCCCCACACCAGACCACCCCCACACCAGACCACCCCCACACCAGACCACACCCACACCAGACCACACCCACACCAGACCACACCCACACCCGACCACACCCACACCCGACCACACCCACACCAGACCACACCCACACCAGACCACCCCCACACCAGACCACCCCCACACCAGACCACCCCCACACCAGACCACCCCCACACCAGACCACCCCCACACCAGACCACCCCCACACCCGACCACCCCCACACCCGACCACACCCACACCCGACCACCCCCACACCCGACCACCCCCACACCAGACCACACCCACACCCGACCACACCCACACCAGACCACCCCCACACCAGACCACCCCCACACCAGACCACCCCCACACCAGACCCACCCCCACACCAGACCACCCCCACACCAGACCACCCCCACACCAGACCACCCCCACACCAGACCACCCCCACACCAGACCACACCCACACCAGACCACACCCACACCAGACCCACACCAGACCACACCCACACCAGACCACACCCACACCAGACCCACACCAGACCACACCCACACCAGACCACACCCACACCAGACCCACACCACATCCACACCCACACCAGACCCACACCAGACCCACACCACATCCACACCCACACCAGACCCACACCAGACCCACACCACATCCACACCAGACCACACCCACACCAGACCCACACCACATCCACACCAGACCACACCCACACCAGACCACAGGCAGATGTTGTCTGTTGCCCTGATACTGGACTAATGGTTTTGCATCTGCCTGTGTTGTGTTTAGTGCCGGGGATTGTGGGTAACTGGGAGGAAGTGCAGTTGAAAGCACGGCGCCTGCTGATGATGTCACACGGCCTGACACACTGTACGGTTCAACTACAGACGCAGAGACAAGAGACGCCAGAGTCCTGCACACACTGCCGCTCTCTCTCTCGCTGACACACACACACACACACACACACACACACAGAGGAGAGAGAGAGACAGGGGGCGCCGCAGTCCTGCACACACTGCCTCACATCCAGTGCCTGAACGCCTCTCTCTGACACACACACTACACACACACTACACACACACACACACACACACACTACACACACACTACACACACAACACACACACTACACACACACTACACACACACACACACACACGAGGAGAGAGAGAGACGGGTAAACTGACATGTCGACCCAGCAGGGTTTTAATGATTGTCTAGCAGCTTTTCTATAATAAATATTGACCTCATTTTGATAAACCTTTAATACAGACGTGCTCACAGGAGAAAGGTGTGTTTTAGGACCCGCTTTTATGTGTGTGTCTGTGTGTTCTGGAGTGAATCTCATGAGAACGGCTCACATTAAACCACAACATTACAAGACAAAACAAGCTTCTTTTTTTGCATGAGTAGAATGAAGCCTGGATTCTTTCTGCAACTTTTAATCACATTTATGCCTGATTTCCTTTCGAGTTCTCATGGTCATGTTGTAAAAAAAAAAAAAAATCTCTTTAATGTAATGAGTTTGGATTTATTTCTCATTACTGTAATGTTATTAAAATTAGCATAAATGAAATGCAGTGCAACACATACGTGATGTATACAACTTCACAATTTAAAGAATATATTTATTTTTTCACATTGAATTTGGTGGGGTGCTAAAAATACAAAAGAGACGTTAATGTTTTTCATCTGGAGTTTTGGGGTAATATGACCTGAACAGCTTTTCATGAGATTCACATTCTGACAGCTCTGAAATCATCCAAACGCTCCACACGCGCTCAGTGCAACACATTAAATATTTCACATGTTTGTAGAATTCATCAATCGACGGACAATCATAGTTTGACAGGACAGACAGTAGTTTCACACTCATTACTGTAGTTTTGTATATTTCAGACATTTGTAATCATATCCTGCAGATGTGTGTGTGTCTACATGATCCGTTCACAAACTCAGAACGACACAATCTTCCTTTTATCTTTTTATTTAATTTATTTTTCCCTCAAGATGCAGATATAATTATTATTTAACTATCAGTGCCTCTCATCAGTATTTGGCCGATATGCCTTTTTATTATTTGTATTTTTTTTATAGTTTTGTTTGTTTTCTGAAACGGATTGTCAGGCTTTGGATGGTTTTCTCTCTGTTTGCAGTATTTGTTGGTTGTGTGTCTGAGGATGATGGAGTTACACTGAAGCGCTTCATAACTTGAAATAAATACATTTTTAATGTCTGCATTCGGTTTTATTTGAGTTTTCTTTGAATCACGGGCTTCAGGTTCGGGATGTTTGCGCATCATGTTCATCATCTCCAGTTTGTCTGCTGATTACGAACGACTGTCGAGTGTCTTAAGGGTGTGTTTGTCTCCTCAGGAACAGAAGTTGTGTTTGTGATTTGATGATGTGCTGCGGTCTCTTAGGAATAGATGTGTGAATGATTCTATTCAATTCAATTCAAATTTATTTGTATAGCGCTTTTCACAATACACATTGTCTCAAAGCAGCTTTACAGAAAGTGCATTTCGGAAATGTACATAGAACAATACAGTTAGTTAATCATGTATTAATTTAGGGCATAACATATCGCCGGCGTTGAGTCGTCTCTTCACAGGCGTCGAGTCATCGCAGGTGTTGGGGCATCCAGTGGCGCCTCCAGAAATGTTTCATAGGGTTGGCCAGATGGGGCCACTTAAAATCTTGGGGTGGCACACCAAAACTATAAACCATAATTTCAGAATTGTATTCTACTGTTGTAGTAAACCGGCCTGTAGAAAACTATCAGAAAGACTTAAGGAAACTCCTACTGATATACTTTGGTTTATTGTGTTATATTTAATGTTTTAATGGCAAATTTCCAGATACTTACATAATTGTGATGAATTTAATCCTTTTTAAGTTATTATTTTGCAGTGTAAGATTACAGTTAAGACCTTTAAATATTTCATAAATGTATTATGAATTTTGAATAAACTTAATGAGTGTATAAATCAGCAGCAAAAAGCAATTCTTGAAAAAAATCTGCACAGTAATTTTATAAAATCTAAATATGTTAATAAAACAAATTACTATTAGTTCTCTTATAAAATTCAATCAGGCAATCATACATTTCACAATTTTATATTTATATATGAATGTCAAGAATTCAGAAGTGCATATATAGCCTACACTACAAAGAAATAATATGCAATTAAATTATGCTTATTTTAAATGTATTGAGCAGGCTAGGTATAACTAAATATATTGGCTTTTAATAATATTTCAGTGCGCAAACCCATGATAACATGAAAAACAGAGCGCGCACAGCGTGTATGCGCATCGCGGGATTCGCGGGTGCAGAATGATGTGCTCAAAGCAACATGGAGTCACAGTGTGCAGCGCTGCATAAGTGCGCATTTAAAAGTTCACGTCACAAAGCGAAGAAATGTCGAGCGCACAAATCCTAGTGCGATTTGTTCCTTTGTTTCCCAGTTTTGAATTCCAGTTATGTGCGTTTGATGCCGATTCATAGTCCTTGTGATGTGTGTGATCTAGCAAGCACACGGTAGTGAGTCGTTTAAAAACAGCAACAAACTCCAACAAAATAAAGTAATTTTATGTAAATCTACAGCCTTTTATCTACAGATAATGCATTATAATGTGAATATATCATATTGGAGAGAGTTTTACCGTGCATCCAAGAGGCGCGCGCGCTGTTTGAATATGAATGGAGAATGATTGACAGCCGCAGAGGAGGGAAAACGAGTTTCCGTATACTTTAATGATGTAAATAGACTTCTGTTCCTCACATTAAGCTATGGAATGACTTCAGATGACTTTGTCACCCAAACTGAAGTGAAAAAATCGGGAGGCGCCGAAAAGCGCGCTGTCTGCATCCCTGCTTGTCAAAACGTGGCAAAGACACATCAAAAGCTGCTGAAACAGTATACTGTAACCGTTTGGCACTTAAAAGCACGACACATAATTCCCCGTCTTCTTTTACTAAAGAATATTTTTGACTTATTTATAAAATGCATAACTGATGCTACTAAAATTTGTACTGGCCATTGGGTGGCGCCATTGGGGGCATCTGAAGTCTCCGTGAGAGGCTGGATACAAACTGGAGCTGACGAACGCTATTTACCTCGGGACTAGCGTCTAACAGCAGAAAGGCAGATGGGAAATAATTTGCATAGCTGATGTTCATAATGTTAATGCATTCGATCTGATTCAGCAGTGGTATAAAAGGTAAGCATTAAGTGAATGCTTGGCTAAAGAGATGCGTCTTTAATCTAGTTTTAAACTGGGACATCGAGTCTGAGTTTTGAACAATATCAGGAAGGCTATTCCAGAGTTTAGGAGCTAAATGTGAGAACGCCCTCCCTCCTTTAGTGGACTTAGATATCCTCGAATGACCAGAAGCCTCAAATTTAGTGATCTTAAAGAACGCGATGGATTGTAGGGCAATAGAAGGTCCATTAAATACACAGGAGCGAAACCATTTAAAGCTTTATAAGTCAAAAGCAATACCTTGTAATTAATACGGAACTTTATAGGTAACCAATGAAGTGATGATAAAATCGGTGTTATTTGATCATATTTTCTTGATCTAGTAAGAACTCTAGCGGCTGCATTTTGCACTAACTGTAGCTTGTTTATTGAAGATGCAGGACAACCAGCTAATAAAGCATTACAGTAATCTAGTCTCGAGGTCATGAATGCATGAACTAACTTTTCTGCATCAGAGACTGATAGCATGTTACGTAGCTTAGCAATGTTTCTAAGGTGGAAAAAGGCTGTTCTTGTAACATATCAAATATGATTTTCGAAAGTCAAGTTGCAGTCTAATGTAACACCCAGGTCTTTTACTGTAGCGGATAAAGTAACGGGACATCCTTCTATATTAAAGTTGTATTGTAAGGGATTTTGTGGGTAGTTTTTTGGACCAATAAGTAATACCTCCGTTTTATCTGAATTTAATAGCAGGAAATTACACGGCATCCAGCATTTTATATCTTTTAGACACTCTGTCAAGTTAGATAAGTTAGTGTTTTCATCTGGTCGTGATGAGATATATAATTGAGTGTCATCAGCATAACAGTGGAAATTAATTCCATGTTTTCTTATAATATTACCAAGTGGCAGCATATATATTGAGAATAGCAGAGGGCCTAACACCGATCCTTGCGGCACTCCATAGTCTACTGACGTTATCTTTGATTTTTCCCCATTTAAACAGACAAAATGGTAACGGTGTGATAAGTACGATCTAAACCAGCTTAATGCCTGTCCCTGAACACCAGTGTAGTTTTGTAGTCGATCCAAGAGTATTTTATGATCTATAGTGTCAAACGCAGCACTAAGATCGAGTAGAACTAATATTGAGATACAGCCTTGGTCAGAAGCTAAAAGTAAATCATTTGTAATTTTAACTAGCGCAGTTTCTGTGCTATGATGCGGTCTGAATCCTGACTGAAATTTTTCATAGATATTATTTTCTTGCAAGAAAGAGCCGAGTTGAGCGGACACAGTCTTTTCTAGTATTTTAGACACAAATGGAAGATTTGAAATGGGTCTGTAATTTGCTAGGATATTTGGATCTAATTGCGGTTTCTTAATGAGAGGTTTTATTACTGCCAGCTTGAATATTTTTGGAACATGACCTTAAAATAAAGACGAGTTAATAATATTAAGAAGAGCCTCTTCCACTACAGGTAACCAACAACATGTTTATTAGATCCAAATACCCACTAAACTTCTGAAAGAAGTGTTTAGATGCAATGATAAGTTTATTTAGCTCTTCCTGTCCTATAGTTGTAAAGCGGTGTAGTTGTTCTTGAGGGGCGATAGTTGAGGCTGAATCATAAGACACCATAGAGGATTGTACATTTACAATTGTGTTTCGGATGCTTTCTGTTTTCTCATCGAAGTAATTCATAAAATCATTACTATTGTAATGGAATATTTTGCTCGGGTGATGTCTGTTTATTTGTTAGTCTAGCCACTGTGTTAAATAAAAACCTTGGATTATTCTGGTTAATTTCGATTAGTTTGCTGAGGTGCTCAGGCCTGGCTGCTTTATAACGTGACATACTGTCTTTCCACGCGATTCTAAAGACCTCTAAATTAGTTTGTTTCCATTTACGCTCTAGGTTACGAGTTTCTCTCTTGATAGCATGCGTAGCACTGTTGTACCATGGTGCTTTAGTTTTCTCTCTAACCTTTTTTGATCTAATTGGTGCAACAATATCTAATGTACTAGAGAAAATGGTGCTCAAACTGCTAGTCATTTCCTCTAGTTCATCTGTTTGTTTGGGTTCACTGAGCAGCAGAGATAGATCAGGTAAGCTATTTGAGAATCTATCTATAGTGGTCGGAAGCAGGGCTGGACTGGTAATCTGGCATACCGGGCAAATGCCCGGTGGGCCGACGTGCTTTTTGGGCCGATACATCTCATACTTTTTTTTTTTTTTTAGCGGCCCATAAAACCCGTATATTGGCGGCCCATTCGTTTTGTTTTGTTTAATTGACGGCACTGGGTAACTTAGTGCCGGTGCCCGGTGTAATGCATTGGTCAAAAAAAGTAAGCGTCAGTTTTTTTTTCCACTGACGGACCGGCCCATGAAACGCGTAGATCAGCGGCCCATTGGTTGTTTTCTTGATTGACACTGGGCTGGCCCAATCACATCTTTAAACACCTCCCCCTTTGGGCTTTGAGTGAGCGTGCAGTGTCAAGTGTGTATCTGTCAAGATAGTCTGAGAGATGGAGAAGAAACGCAAGGAATGTGCAGAGAAATAGCGTGTAATAGAAATAGCAGACGCTGTAAAAGGTGTCAAAATATGTTTTCTGCAGCAACAGGACCAGCTGCAGAAAACACCCAGTGGCTGATGAGGAGGATAGTAAGGAGGATCAGGAGAGAGATGAGAAAGGCCTTGTAGGCCTGAAACGAGACTTCAAGAGATTTCCACGACACATGCGCGAGAACTGAAATGAAGTAGTTGAAGGAGATCGCAATTCTCGCGCGTGCGTCGTGGAAATCTCTTGAAGTCTCGTTTCAGGCCTACAAGGAAGAAAAGGAATAGTCGAATAAAGTCGCTATTTTTGTTTGTTTTTTTCGCACAAAAAGTATTCTCGTCGCTTGATAAACTTATAGTTGAGCCACTGTTGCGACATGGAATATTTCAGACTGATCTCATAAAACTGCGTGTGTATGACACGCCAATTCGTATTTCCATTTTTGGCGTGCTATCAACACGCACACTCGCTTTTCAGCGTGTTTATGAACGCAGTTGACTTAACGTTATTACTGTATATATAAATATATGACCTACCTCCACCCCGTCCCTAAACCTACCCGTCACTGGGGTTAATAGCATTTATGAGTCTTCCCCTGCCATCCTAGGGAAAAAAAATATCGCTCCCCAGATGTAGATCTACATTTTGCTTCGTGTCGCTCGGAAATTTAATGGCGTGTACATATACGCGGAATCACTTGGACATTAATGGCGTAGACATACACGCGGATATCTCAAAATGCGTATAGATAACACGCAACTTGACTTGAAAGTGGCGTGTCTGTTTACGCAAAAGTCATGATGTCATGTTGAATATTTAAACATTTTCTTTAATGACTTTCTGGGCCGTCCGGTGTCATTCCCTTAGGGAGCCTATGGAGGAGTGATCCAGCTGTCACATTTAATCATAAATATCTTCATTTGTGTTCCGAAGACGAACGAAGGTCTTACGGGGTTGGTACAGCATGGGGGTGAGTAATTAATGACTTAATTTTCATTTTTGGGTGAACTAACCCTTTAAACCAGGTTTCAGTAAGGCAAAGTACATCGAAATTATTATCTGTGACCATTTCATTAACAATAACCGCCTTAGGTGTGAGCGATCTAATGTTTAGAAGACCTAGCTTTAGAAATTGTTTTTGTTCACTGATATTTAGATTTTCTGGTTTAATGACAATACGATTTTTGCTAGATCCTACACTAGATTTATTGTTTGGCCTCACTAAGAGGAATAGACACAGTTTCTATATAATGTTCTACACTACTTATATCAACTAAGTTGGGACAGCAAAGACTGTGATTTGGACTTTGACTTACTAATCATACGGTGTGTAACGTCTTGGAGATGTTGATCTTCATGGAATGATCTTCATGGAAAGTTTCTCAAGTGTAAATTCAGTTTCACTCCGGGACATGATGGAGTCACACAGGATTTAAGCCCTCCGATGATTTTAGTTGCTGAACAAATCACTAATATCCATGGAAGCGTGTTTCCGCCATGGAATAAAGTGTCATAATAAAATTTTTAAAACCCTCTATTCTGCTATTTTAAAGGCTCCTAATGTTGTTTTGGCGTCTCCTACAACAGGTTCACATTCATCTAAGCTCAAACACACATTAATGTCCTCATAATCTCCACTGCAGCTTCAGCTCTTTCCTCTCAGTGTCTGAAACGCTTCCATCAAGGACTCAGTCTCTCTAAGCCCCGCCTCTCTGAGAGCTGCTCTGCTGTGATTGGTCAGAGAGCAAACGCTCATTATCATATCTGAATCTCAGCTCTTGATCACAGTGATACGAACAGTAACGATGGCGTGGGTTTTACCGTCTCAATCTCAGAAAACAGCGTCTTCTCGACACGAACAACACGAGCCGAACTCTCCCAGTCTCAGATACACTACAGTGTTTGAGGGCGGGGCTAAGAGACGCTGCTCAGCCAATCAGGACCACAGGCTGGCATTATGCTAATTAGTCACAAACCTACGCAGGATCAGCAGGAAGTGAGACTGAATTACTGACGACTCGTTTCAATTCAGAATCGATTCTTTCTTGTAGTAAACAACAACTCCATTTATCTGAACTGATCTTTTACAGCTTTATTACACACTGCATGAAAGGCCATATCTGACAAAGCATAAAAGGGGCTCTTTAATTGTGAGATTATATCTCACAATTAAGATGAAAAAGTCAGATTTGTGAAATATAAATAAACTCACAATAATTATACAGCTCATAAAACACTTTCCCTATTCATCTTGATGGGATATTTAAAGACGTGACGCATCCGTCATCAGTGTTCAGTTGTGGTGTCAAACACTTCCTGGTCACATGATGGGCGACATCAGGACAGAACACGGAGCCACGTACACACACACACACACACACACACACACAGAGAGACTCGTTCTAACTAGAATTAATTCTTGTGCAACCAGGCGTAAACCGGCTCAGACGTGTGGCTGGAGAACATGGGCTAATAGGAATGTTCATGATGATGCAGCGAGTTTCTGGTATAATAACGTTGGCTGTGTTCATGACACACACACACACACACACCTCTCACACACACATGTGAAGCACATCAGCCTCTCAGTAATGATCTGGCCTGCGAATGAAAGCAGGATCTTCAGGTCAGAGATGAACGTTTGTTTCTCCAGCATGACGACGGAAGCAGGGAGGGTTAGTTTCCTCCTCAGTCTGAGTCAGCGGATCCGGCGACAGGTTTGATTTATTCTCCTGTTGTTCTGGCTGAAGGAAACACTGAGAGATATCAACGTAAACTGAACGGATTTAAGGATTAATTAATCAGCAAAGTTCAATGCTTCTCGTCAGAAAGACAGGCATCAGCAAAATTTCTTTGAGTTTATTCAAGTTTTGAGTGATTTTTACAGTGGAAAATTTACATTTATTCATTTAGCAGATGCTTTTATCATCGCTTTTAAAATGCAGAGTCCTGAGAGTATAGCAGTAAATCAGGGAAGGAGATCATCTGGTCAGTTTCTTCACCAGCTCCAGTTCCTCCACTGGTTTCCACTGCTGGTTAATCGTCATCAGCTGAAAGAAAACAGAGAATCTGTTAAAGCATCTCTTGTGTTGATCACTCCTCAACCGCTTCATCTTCCACAGCGTCTCTTTCCTCATCTGGTATTATTGCTGTTGCTGTCACGTACACTGCATTCACATGATCGGTTCATGCATTCACTGGGAATCGAATCGCACTTTGAGCTCCTGCTATTAGATTAAAGAATAAACATGGGCATAACCCGTCGGTCCGGAACGATTAGGCGTTTACCTTCTGTGGTTTGGACGGATCTAGTGTCTCCCACGGCTCTGGGTTTCCTGTCCTGTTTAAACTATAAAAGTTATATGTCATATTATATCACTCATAATCATCATACATTTAAAACTTTCATTTTGCTAGAAACCAACAGAACTCCACAGTAACTAGTAACAATAAAGCATACAGGAAGCACTTTATACATATACTTATAGACTGATAATGATGTTTATTATTAACCGTATTCATGAATTGAATAAATCTATAATAAAGATGAAGTTTCTCACATGACATCCGGTTTGGTCAGTAAGAAGTAAACGGAGGCTGTCACTCCTCCGAGTGCGGCACAACCAACAAACCCAATCAAAGGAATTAACTAGAACAATTCCAGAAAAGAATAAGTGAAACAGTTGGAGTGATAAAATATTCCAGATGATGATGATGATAAGTCTTCCTCACCTCCTTCCTTTTCTTGAGCATTTTAATAAACCCTCCAGACATCTTTCACCTGCTACAACGAGGCTTCCTAAAGAAAACAATATCCAAAATTATTATTTTCTATTCAGTGTTTCAATGAGAGTTTGAGAGTCACAGATGAACAAACATCAATGATGATGATGATGATGAAGAAAACAGATGTTGAGAGTGAACCGACCTTCTGAAGTTGTGTTGTAAATGCAGCTTCGTTCTGACTGTGTTGCTCATATAAACACAAAAGAGATGTGTTTGATGGCACGTACACACACACACATCCTCTCAACACACATCCTCTCAGGCACTTCACCTTTTAACTGAAACTGATGACCGCCCTCTGCTGGAGACAATGACAATCTACCTCACACTGTTACAAATATGAGATGAAAAGGGTGTCTGAGGAACTCTGAAGTGTTCTCCACTTACACTCCACAGCATACTCAAGGTGTCAATCAACTGTTGCTCGCCTCCTTATAGATAACCAGGATGGACCCTTAGTAAAAGCATGGGCAAAGGAGTAAAGAAGAGATAACCTTTGTTGTTGGGGATTCATTTGTATATTTTTTTTTCAAAAGTAACTAGTATAAACATGTATATAAATGAAAAGGGCATCTAAGAAACAGCACTCCAGTGGTTCAGGTCTGACCTCTCAGCAGGTCCTTCAGGGTGTCGTGGAGGGGAGAGGCATCTCAGACCCAACATCTAGGTCAAGTCAAGGTCAAGGTAAACTTTATTATCCCACAAGGGGAAATTCATGTGATCATTTCATTAAGCGCCCTTGTCACAACACATTCTCTAAAAACATAAAAACAACGCATAAACACAAAAAGAGATGACAATACTGCAGAATTGACAATCACAATCCAACATTTAACGCTAATTTTTTTTAAATAATATTATCAAGTGACTAAAACTATGATAACTTGCGATGTACTTGATCATTATACAATCTGATCGGTGTAGGTACAAATGATTTATTGTACCTTTCTGTTATAATTCTCTGTTGTAAAATTCTACCAGTTGACCTATTGCTTCTCATTAATGTATGATGTAGAGGGTGAGTAGGATCTTTGAGGATTTGATCAGTTTTTTTTTAAATAAGCTCTTTGTACAGTCGAGCTGCCGACACCTGGTCGATTCCGATGATCCTGCTGGCCATCTTAATCATGCGCTGCAGTTTCCTTTGGTCCTTAACATGCATGTCGCCAAACACACAGATAAGGCCAAAGGACAGAACACTCTGGAGGAGACTTTTATAAAAGATTACAAGAATGTGTCTTTCTAATCTAAAATTATATAATTTTCTAAGGAAGTACATCCGTTGGTGCATTTTCTTAGTTTTATTCAGTGCACATTCATTAAAAGTTAATTTCGAATCAATTTCAATTCCCAAGTATTTATATGTTGCGACCCTCTCCACTAATTCACCATTGATCTCAGAAGAGGGAACTATTATTTTGTTTTTACTAAAATTTATGACCATCTCTTTTGTTTTCTTCACATTGATTTCGAGAAAGTTCTCAGAACACCAATGAGTGAAACCCTGCAATTCCCTCTGAAATCCACTCACAGAAGAATTGTCCGATTTTAAAAAACCAACCAATGCTGTGTCGTCAGCATATTTAAAATAAGTGTGGGACGAAGAGGAGGCTTGACAGTTATTGGTGTATAGTGTGTATAGGATAGGCGACAGAACGCACCCTTGTGGTGCCCCTGTATTTGTCATTTTAAGGAAGATATACATGAATTAAATCTGACTTGCTGACTACGATCCGTCAAGAAGTCATAGATCCATAAAATCAATTGTGGATTTACTACTAAATGCACTAATTTTCTCACCAACAGGTGGGGTTGGATCGTATTAAAAGCACTACTGAAGTCAATGAACACAATCTTGACCAGGCTCTGAGCATGCTCAAGATCCTCATGTGTGCTGTTAATCAAAGATAGCAGTGCATCCTCAACACCTCTCTCTGCACCATAGGCAAATTGACTCGGGTCTAAAAGAGGTGAGTCCTCATGAAGAAGATGTTTTAAAATGATTTTTTCAAAACATTTCATAACTGCAGAGGTAAGGGCAACAGGGCGCAGATCATTAAGTTCCTTAGGTCTATTGTTTTTACGCACAGGCACTATTAGGGATTGTTTCCATAGGCTGGGAATGACACCTGTATCTAGTGACAGCTGGAACACCCTATGGAAGGGCTGTGCCAACTGGTCAGCGCACACCTTTAGTGTCCTGCAGCTGATACCATCAGGTCCACAAGCTTTACGGGGATTTACACGTCTAAAATAAGATTTGACCTCATCCATAGGGATGTAAATGCCCGTACCCTTCATGTCTTTTACTGCTATAATGGCCTCATTCTTTTCAACTTTAAAATCATATGTGTCAAATCTACAATAAAAATTATTTAATTGATTTGCCATATTAAAATTGTTCTCTGCTACCATCGGGTGCTTCTTGGGCTTATATCCTGTAATAGATTGGACTCCCTGCCAAGCTCTCCTAGCATCATTTTTAAAGAAGTTTTCTAACTTGTGTTTATATGCTGCTTTACAATCATTGATCTTACTTTTAATCTTTTTCTGCAATCTGTTTCTCTTCTCTACTTCCTCCTAATTTAAACACACGCTTTTTCTCATTAAGGAGTTGCTTTAACTCTGGGGTAACCCAAGGCTTGTTATTTGGGAACATCTTAATAGTCTTTCTGGGGATGATTGTGTCCTCACAGAATTGTACATACCCCGAGATAGCAAACACTGCGTCATTTACGTTGTCAGTCCCGTCTGTCACCACATTCCAATCCGTGCACTCCAGGCAATCCTGAAGTGCCTCAATCGCAGCAGCAGTCCAGCATTTAACCTCCACCTTTTTTGTTTTCTCACGCCGTAGGCGGGACACATATGTAGGCATCAGTTTAATCATATTATGGTCCGAGTTCCCTAAACCGGGCAATGCCTTAGAATAAAACGAATAAAATCTAGCTACTGGAGTGCCTCAGGGCTCAGTGCTGGGACCGCTTCTCTTCTCCATCTACATGTCATCACTAGCATCTGTCATTCAGAAACATGGTTTATCCCATCACTGTTATCATCTAGCTACTGGAGTGCCTCAGGGCTCAGTGAGCTGGCTGTCCATTTATAATATTGTACTAATGTATTATATTACCTTTGCATAAAATTCCCCCAAAAACTAGTTAACGCTGCAGTGAGTGACGGTAAAACTGCCGTTATCAATCATCTCTTTAATTATTTCCTATTATGGAAATTTGTAAAAACACACTTTACTTCGAAAATTAAGATTGATCACTGGAAAACATGACATTTGTACATAAATTACAAACATTTTTATTGTTAGAGACATGAGTATAAGTTCTGCTGAATTTGTTCAGGACTCAGCGATGGACTCAAAATCCGAAGCGCCTCTATAAAGCACTTGTGCCTCACGCAGGGCACGTCGAGTCCTTCCTCACGCAGGGCCAGAAGAGCCGCCTGGAACACACAGGAGTTCAGGTTTACAGGACAGCAGAGAGCGAGTGTGTGCTGACGGCGAGTGAGTGCTGACGGCGAGTGTGTGCTGGCGGCGAGTGTGTGCTGACGGCGAGTGTGTACTGACGGCGAGTGAGTGCTGACGGCGAGTGTGTGTGTGCTGGCGGCGAGTGTGTGTGTGCTGACGGCGAGTGTGTGTGTGCTGGCGGCGAGTGTGTGCTGACGGCGAGTGTGTGTTGACGGCGAGTATGTGTGTGCTGACGGCGAGTGAGTGCTGACGGCGAGTGTGTGTGTGCTGACGGCGAGTGTGTGTGTGCTGACGGGGAGTGTGTGTGTGCTGGCGGCGAGTGTGTGCTGACGGCGAGTGTGTGTGTGCTGGCGGCGAGTGTGTGCTGACGGCGAGTGTGTGTGTGCTGGCGGCGAGTGTGTGCTGACGGCGAGTGTGTGTGTGCTGACGGGGAGTGTGTGTGTGCTGGCGGCGAGTGTGTGCTGACGGCGAGTGTGTGTGTGCTGACGGCGAGTGAGTGCTGACGGCGAGTGTGTGCTGGCGGCGAGTGTGTGCTGACGGCGAGTGTGTGTGTGCTGGCGGCGAGTGTGTGCTGACGGCGAGTGTGTGCTGACGGCGAGTGTGTGTGTGTGCTGGCGGCGAGTGTGTGCTGACGGCGAGTGTGTGCTGACGGCGAGTGTGTGCTGGCGACGAGTGTGTGTGTGCTGGCGGCGAGTGTGTGTGTGCTGACGGCGAGTGTGTGCTGACGGCGAGTGTGTGCTGGCGGCGAGTGTGTGATGGCGGCGAGTGTGTGCTGGCGGCGAGTGTGTGCTGACGGCGAGTGTGTGCTAACAGCGAGTGAGTGCTGGCGGCGAGTGTGTGCTGACAGTGAGTGTGTGCTGACGGCGAGTGTGTGTGTGCTGGCGGCGAGTGTGTGCTGACGGCGAGTGTGTGCTGACGGCGAGTGTGTGCTGACGGCGAGTGTGTGTGTGCTGGCGGCGAGTGTGTGTGTGCTGACGGCGAGTGTGTGTGTGCTGACGGCGAGTGTGTGTGTGCTGACGGCGAGTGTGTGTGTGCTGGCGGCGAGTGTGTGTGTGCTGGCGGCGAGTGTGTGTGTGCTGGCGGCGAGTGTGTGCTGACGGCGAGTGAGTGCTGACGGCGAGTGTGTGCTGACGGCGAGTGTGTGCTGACGGCGAGTGTGTGCTGGCGGCGAGTGTGTGTGTG
This sequence comes from Tiaroga cobitis, assembly GCA_030578255.1. Lineage (NCBI taxonomy): Eukaryota > Metazoa > Chordata > Actinopteri > Cypriniformes > Leuciscidae > Tiaroga > Tiaroga cobitis. The sequence goes on from JAROOI010000088.1 coordinate 82,914, forward strand.
CTGACGGCGAGTGTGTGCTGGCGGCGAGTGTGTGCTGGCGGCGAGTGTGTGTGTGTGTGCTGACGGCGAGTGTGTGCTGGCGGCGAGTGAGTGCTGACGGCGAGTGTGTGTGTGCTGACGGCGAGTGTGTGTGTTGACGGCGAGTGTGTGTGTGCTGACGGCGAGTGTGTGTGTGTGCTGACGGCGAGTGTGTGTGTGTGCTGACGGCGAGTGTGTGCTGGCGGCGAGTGTGTGCTGGCGGCGAGTGTGTGTGTGTGCTGGCGGCGAGTGTGTGCTGACGGCGAGTGTGTGTTGACGGCAAGTGTGTGCTGGCGGCGAGTGTGTGCTAACGGCGAGTGTGTGCGAACAGCGAGTGAGTGCTGGCGACGAGTGTGTGCTGACAGTGAGTGTGTGTGTGCTGGCGGCGAGTGTGTGCTGACGGCGAGTGTGTGTGTGTGCTGACGGCGAGTGTGTGCTGGCGGCGAGTGTGTGCTGGCGGCGAGTGTGTGTGTGTGCTGGCGGCGAGTGTGTGCTGACGGCGAGTGTGTGCTGACGGCAAGTGTGTGCTGGCGGCGAGTGTGTGCTGGCGGCGAGTGTGTGCTAACGGCGAGTGTGTGCGAACAGCGAGTGAGTGCTGGCGGCGAGTGTGTGCTGACAGTGAGTGTGTGTGTGCTGGCGGCGAGTGTGTGCTGACGGCGAGTGTGTGCTGGCGGCGAGTGTGTGCTGGCGGCGAGTGTGTGCTGGCGGCGAGTGTGTGTGTGTGCTGACGGCGAGTGTGTGCTGGCGGCGAGTGTGTGTGTGTGCAGACGGCGAGTGTGTGTGTGCTGGCGGCGAGTGTGTGTGTGCTGACGGCGAGTGTGTGTGTGTGCTGACGGCGAGTGTGTGCTGACGGCGAGTGTGTGTGTGCTGACGGCGAGTGTGTGTGTGTGCTGACGGCGAGTGTGTGCTGACGGCGAGTGTGTGTGTGCTGACGGCGAGTGTGTGTGTGTGCTGACGGCGAGTGTGTGTGTGCTGACGGCGAGTGTGTGTGTGTGCTGACGGCGAGTGTGTGTGTGTGCTGACGGCGAGTGTGTGTGTGCTGACGGCGAGTGTGTGCTGGCGGCGAGTGTGTGTGTGCTGACGGCGAGTGTGTGCTGGCGGCGAGTGTGTGTGTGCTGACGGCGAGTGTGTGTGTGCTGACGGCGAGTGTGTGTGTGCTGACGGCGAGTGTGTGCTGGCGGCGAGTGTGTGTGTGCTGACGGCGAGTGTGTGTGCTGACGGCGAGTGTGTGTGCTGGCGGCGAGTGTGTGTGTGCTGACGGCGAGTGTGTGATTTACCTCTTTGCACAGGTTTTCTAGATCGGCTCCAGAGAAGAGCTCGGTCTGATCAGCCAGATCCTGCAAACACACGTCCTGATGAAGAGGGACACGTTTAGTGCAGACGTGCAGCACGGCCAGACGAGCCTGATCACGAGACAGCAGACAACATCATCATCCAATCAAATCCACACAGACAAAATCAAGCCCCGCCCTCGTTCTGTTTCAATAGGGAACACCAGCGCCACCCTCTGGTGCGTGTCAGTCAAAAATTAAATGTCAATGAAATTAATATACTTTATTTTAATTTGGTTTGATAATGTTTTGTATTTTTAGGGGATTTTATGGTACTAAATGATATGTACGCTGTGTTTATAATCCATTTATTCACTTTTTGAGCATAGACCTGAAAATTTAATTTTGAATGCTTTAAAGCACTTTTCTCTTTTCAAAGACGACACGTGGCAGATTATTGCTAAAAAGCAAAACAAAATATGATTTTCAATTTTTCTATGAGATACATTTTCAAAATCACGTTTTACTTTAAAACTGCAAGAAAATCAAAGCCATGAATCTAACCAGTGTGTTCCGCATGTGAGTCTGATCTCTCAGTAAACGAGCGTTCAGTGAGAGTGTGTTCGGCTGCAGTTCCACACGCTTCCACTAGAGGAAACTCGTTTGATTTACAATCTGGTCATTTCTGACCGCGAGGAGCACAAGTGGGACTGTTGTTTTCAGGATCATTCAACCTGTTCAGATCACGTCCATGATTTTGTGTGTGTGTGTGTGTGTGTGTGTTTACACAGCAAGTGCCAAAACCTTTACCAAGTTTCATACCATTCCGATGAGGTCATTTTTTTTTATAAAAAAACAAAACAAAAAACATGTAGAGCACAGACATCATGAAATTCAATGAAGATTTCCAGGTGACTGACGCAGAGGTGTGTGTGGTGTGTGTTTGTGTGTGTGTGGCGTGTGTGGCTGAGGTGTGTGTGGCCTGTCTCACCGCTCGGTCTGGAGGAGGCACGTATATGATCTGGTCGAGTCGGCCGGGTCTGAGCAAAGCGCTGTCCAGAACCTCTGCTCTATTAGTGGCAGCCACTATCAAAACATCCTTATTACACACTTCCTGGAGTTCCATCTGAAATAACACACACACACAGTGTTAACATTGCATTTCAGAAATGTACATATACAAAATAGCAGTTAGCGAAAAAGGTATTCATTTAAACGATGTAATAGTTTAATGCAGAAACAATGAGCTCATTGAAGTAATGAATAGTTGTTTGTTAACAAAGGATTTGTTATCATTTGCTTCATATACAGTAGAGCTATAAGGCCATCTAGAGTCATGAAATATGTTTTATTATTTATTTTCACAAGAGGTCAAAGAGACACAATGTAAGATATTTAGAGCTGAATTAAAAGGGTTATGCATGAAATCGTGAGTTATTTTAAATTTAAGTTGAAAGAATGTGCTTAAATTACTCTTTATTTGTTATCTATTGATCAAATCTAGTCATTTTAAAGATAAATAAAATATCAAATAAATAATCTCCAACAAAAATGCATTAAAAATAGAAAAAATAACTAAATTAAATAAAATAAGCTTTCTGAAAAAAAAAATAATAATAAAGTATAATTTCAGGGCTTCGGGTCAATCTGACCCACGAGGGAAGAGGGTTTGAGTGACTGGAGCACTTCATGAGAGCATCTCTGACCTGATGTGTTCTGGCTTCCTCCTGCTCTCCTCCCTCCATCTGAGCCATCTTTCTTCCCTCGCTCCGCCTCTCCACGGCCCGGATCCCCACGCCGTCCAGCTCGGTCAACAGAACCGACAGAACCTGCGACTGGACACTGTGAGACGAGGCGCTGTCCGCTCGAGAGCCCACCATACTGTCGATCTCATCCAGGAACACGATGGATGGCGCACACGCTCGCGCCTGAGCGAACAACTGCAGACGAGAGAGACACCCAGAACATCGCTGAGACCACGAGGCGCTGAAATCAGCTCAGTGCTAAAGGAGTAATTATCTTTAAAATGAGAATTAGCCCATGATTTACTCACCCTTAAATCATCCTAGTGACTTTCCTCTTTCAGACGAATACAATCAGAGTTATATTAATAAATACCCTGACACTTCCCAGCTTTATAATGGCAGTGAATTGCAACCATCAGTTTGAAGAGCTGCATGAGTGCATGGGTATTTTTTCCATGCACTTTTATGATGGATAGATACACTTTTATGATGGACAGATGCACTTTTATGATGGACAGATGCACTTTAATGATGGACAGATGCACTTTTATGATGGACAGATGCACTTTTATGATGGACAGATGCACTTTTATGATGGATAGATGCACTTTTATGATGGACAGATGCACTTTAATGATGGACAGATGCACTTTTATGATGGACAGATGCACTTTAATGATGGACAGATGCACTTTTATGATGGACAGATGCACTTTTATGATGGACAGATGCACTTTTATGATGGACAGATGCACTTTTATGATGGACAGATGCACTTTAATGATGGACAGATGCACTTTTATGATGGACAGATGCACTTTTATGATGGACAGATGCACTTTAATGATGGACAGATGCACTTTTATGATGGACAGATGCACTTTTATGATGGACAGATACACTTTTATGATGGACAGATGCACTTTTATGATGGACAGATGCACTTTTATGATGGACAGATGCACTTTAATGATGGACAGATGCACTTTTATGATGGACAGATGCACTTTTATGATGGACAGATGCACTTTTATGATGGACAAATGCACTTTTATGATGGATAGATGCACTTTTATCATGGATAGATGCACTTTTATGATGGATGGATGCACTTTTATGATGGACGGATGCACTTTTATGATGGACAGATGCACTTTTATGATGGATAGATGCACTTTTATAATGGATGGATGCACTTATGATGGATAGATGCACTTTTATGATGGATGGATGCACTTATGATGGACAGATGCACTTTTATGATGGACAGATGCACTTTTATGATGGATAGATGCACTTTTATGATGGATAGATGCACTTTTATGATGGATGGATGCACTTTTATGATGGATAGATGCACTTTTATGATGAACAGATGCACTTTTATGATGGATAGATGCACTTTTATGATGGATAGATGCACTTTTATGATGGACAGATGCACTTTAATGATGGACAGATGCACTTTTATGATGGATAGATGCACTTTTATGATGGATAGATGCACTTTTATGATGAACAGATGCACTTTTATGATGGATAGATGCACTTTTATGATGGATGGATGCACTTTTATGATGGATGGATGCACTTTTATGATGGATAGATGCACTTTTATGATGGCCAGATGCACTTTAATGATGGACAGATGCACTTTTATGATGGACAGATGCACTTTTAGGATGGATAGATGCACTTTTATGATGGATAGATGCACTTTTATGATGGATGGATGCACTTTTATGATGGATAGATGCACTTTTATGATGAACAGATGCACTTTTATGATGGATAGATGCACTTTTATGATGAACAGATGCACTTTTATGATGGATAGATGCACTTTTATGATGGACAGATGCACTTTAATGATGGACAGATGCACTTTTATGATGGACAGATGCACTTTTAGGATGGATAGATGCACTTTTATGATGGATAGATGCACTTTTATGATGGATGGATGCACTTTTATGATGGATAGATGCACTTTTATGATGAACAGATGCACTTTTATGATGGATAGATCCACTTTTATGATGGATGGATGCACTTTTATGATGGATGGATGGATGCACTTTTATGATGGATAGATGCACTTTTATGATGGACAGATGCACTTTAATGATGGACAGATGCACTTTTATGATGGATAGATGCACTTTTATGATGGATAGATGCACTTTTATGATGGACAGATGCACTTTTAGGATGGATAGATGCACTTTTTTGAGCTTCAAACTGTTGGTTGCAATCCACTGCCGTTATAAAGCTCGGAAGAGCCAGAACATTTTTTATATAACTCTGATTGTATTCGTCTGAAAGAAGAATGTCATATACACCTAGGATGGCTTGACGGAGAGTAAATCTATCATGAGCTAATTCTCATTTTTGGGTGAACTATCCCTTTAAGTGTGTGATGTGAGACCTGTGCGAGTGTTTTCTCTGAGTCTCCCACGTAAGGAGAGAACAGCTGGGCTCCGCTGATGGAGAAGAAGGTGCAGTGTGACGAAGAGGCGGCTGCTTTCACCAGCGAGGTCTTGGCACACCCGGGCGGCCCGTACAGCAACACTCCTCTGGGCCGAGAAACACCCATCCGCACCAGTGCTTCTGGAAACCGCATGGGCCACTCGATACTCTGAACACAACCGGCATCAGTAAACAGAAGAACTGAACTCTTCCTTTATAGACCTTATGCGCCAGAGAAACAAGTGCGCAGCCATCACTAGAATATTGTCTTTGAACCTCCGTTTTTATGGAGGCATTTTATGAAAATGGCATTGCTGTCAAGGAGTAATTAGCTGGTGAAGTGGATTTACTTGTAGAGTAAACGAAAGTTATCACGAACATTGTAATGTTTAAAGCAGATGTCTTAAATGTTAGTACTAGAGAAGTTTTTTTTTTAAACAAGCCGTTCATTCATTAATACGTAAGATCGCAGTGAAAATACAAACCGGAAGACAAAAAAAGACAACGAACGCAGTGCTGAAAAGGGGCGGGGCTACATAAGGTCTATAGTGTGGTGTAGTATGTGTGTGTACATCACCGTCGGCTGTTCCACACACTGAGTGGCAGCATTTGTTTTCAGCTGCGAAAAACACAAAACGCATCTAAAGCAGGAAAGAGCTTTGAGATCGACTGTATAAATAGATTTGACAAGAAATCTGAGGTATATTTTTACAGAGTGCCGAAAGCTACAGAACAGAGACGCAAATGGATCCGCGATTCACAGAAACAACGACTCCAGGCAGAGAACGGTGGATTACAGTTTTCATTGTGTGTCAATATAATGAATTATGGGGTAAAATCAAACCCTATATATTGTATTGACTACTCATCAATTAAATATTTACCATTGTATATTCTGGATAATTGGATGTTTTTTAAATAAACACTGACAAAAAATCTTTTCTAACTGGGGAGTGTGTTCCGGTTGGAAAGTGACGTCAGTGCATAGTCTCTACTGGCTGCCAGTAAGCAAGAGAACTCTTGCACCTGTTTAAGTTTGAGCTTCACGTCCTCTAGCCCTCCGATCTCCTCCCAGCTGATGGGTTTGAAGTCAGTCGCTCCGATACTGCTCCTCAAACACGACGGCTGCACGTGCCGCAGCGCTCGCATGAAGTGCTGCATCGACACTGGCTCACTCGCTCCCGCCTGAACGACCACGACAAATCACAACCACAACTCATAATGATCACAACTCATCACAATCACAACTCATCACAATCACAACGACTCACAATCACAACTCATCGCAATCACAACGACTCACAATCACAACTCATCGCAATCACAACGACTCACAATCACAACTCATTGCAATCACAACGACTCACAATCACAACTCATCGCAATCACAACGACTCACAATCACAACTCATCGCAATCACAACTCATCACAATCACAACTCATCACAATCACAACTCATCACAATCACAACTCATCACAATCACAACTCATCACAATCACAACTCATCACAATCACAACTCATCACAATCACAACTCATCACAATCACAATCACAACTCATCACAATCACAACTCATCACAATCACAACTCATCACAATCACAACTCATCACAACTCATCACAATCACAACTAATCATAATCACAACTCATCACAATCACAATCACAACTCATCATAATCACAATCACAACTCATCACAATCACAATCACAATCACAACTCATCACAATCACAACTCATCACAATCACAACTCATCACAATCACAACTCATCACAATCACAACTCATCACAATCACAACTCATCACAATCACAACTCATCACAATCACAACTCATCACAATCACAATCACAACTCATCACAATCACAACTCATCATAATCACAATCACAACTCATCACAATCACAACTCATCACAATCACAACTCATCACAATCACAACTCATCACAATCACAACTCATCACAATCACAATCACAACTCATCACAATCACAACTCATCACAATCACAATCACAACTCATCATAATCACAATCACAACTCATCACAATCACAATCACAACTCATCACAATCACAACTCATCATAATCACAATCACAACTCATCACAATCACAATCACAACTCATCACAATCACAACTCATCACAATCACAATCACAACTCATCATAATCACAATCACAACTCATCACAATCACAATCACAACTCATCACAATCACAATCACAACTCATCACAATCACAACTCATCACAATCACAACTCATCACAATCACAACTCATCACAATCACAACTCATCACAATCACAACTCACCACAATCACAATCACAACTCATCACAATCACAATCACAACTCATCACAATCACAACTCATCACAATCACAACTCATCACAATCACAACTCATCACAATCACAATCACAACTCATCACAATCACAACTCATCACAATCACAATCACAACTCATCACAATCACAACTCATCACAATCACAATCACAACTCATCACAATCACAACTCATCACAATCACAATCACAACTCATCACAATCACAACTCATCACAATCACAATCACAACTCATCACAATCACAACTCATCACAATCACAACTCATCACAATCACAATCACAACTCATCACAATCACAACTCATCATAATCACAATCACAACTCATCACAATCACAATCACAACTCATCACAATCACAACTCATCATAATCACAATCACAACTCATCACAATCACAATCACAACTCATCACAATCACAATCACAACTCATCACAATCACAATCACAACTCATCACAATCACAACTCATCACAATCACAACTCATCACAATCACAACTCATCACAATCACAACTCATCACAATCACAACTCATCACAATCACAACTCATCACAATCACAACTCATCACAATCACAACTCATCACAATCACAACTCATCGCAATCACAACTCATCGCAATCACAACTCATCGCAATCACAACTCATCACAATCACAACTCATCACAATCACAACTCATCGCAATCACAACTCATCACAATCACAACTCATCACAATCACAACTCATCACAATCACAACTCATCGCAATCACAACTCATCGCAATCACAACTCATCGCAATCACAACTCATCGCAATCACAACGACTCGCTCATTACGACTCATCATCACTCATCGCAATCACAACGACTCGCTCATTGCGACTCATCATCACTCATCACAATCACAACTCATCACAACCACAACTCATCACAACGACTCACTCATCACCACTCATCACAATCACAACAACTCACTCATCACAATCACAATGACTCTCATCACCACTCACCACAACCACAACTCATCACAACCACAACTCATCACAACCACAACTCATCACAACCACAACTCATCACAACTCATCACAACCACAACTCATCACAACCACAACTCATCACAACCACAACTCATCACCACTCATCACAATCACAACTCATCACCCCTCATCACAATCACAACTCATCACAACGACTCACTCATCACAATCACAACTCATCACAACCACAACTCATCACCACTCATCACAATCACAACGGCTCACTCATCACAACTCATCACTAGGGCTGGGACGGTTACCGCATTATCGCAATACCGGGGTCACGTGACTCCAACCGCGGGTCTGAGCTCGTCACCATCATCACCGCAAAAAAAACAAAAAACATTTGCCTGCACATGTGTGCATGTTGTGTCTTATTATATGGATTCATTGATCCTAATGACATGGATTATTTATGATAGTGTGTCTTACATGGATTCAAAAGATGGAGCAAATCCGACCTTTCGCGAGTTGGGGAGCGTAATGTTCCATACATAATAACATTAGGCTACATTCGTATTAGAGATGCGCGGATGGGCTATTATTATTTCATCCGCAACGGAACCGCATCACAAAACTCATCATCCTTCCGCCATCCAGACATCCACACCAACGTTTTTGATAAATTTTCGTTTTTTGATAAATTTTTTGATCAGTTTGAAGGTCTATGAGCGATGCGAGGCGCTGCTGCCGCGAGGCTAGAAAGCTCTTGTCTGTTCTAGAAAGGAGACTGCGCATACAGCAAAGATATTTAAAGGCTAAAGTTCCTACTAGTATAGCCTATTGGCTATGTCGTATCCTCAGAATATTAGCAGTGAAATCCGTCTCCGATCGGCGCACAGGGATAAAAATAAATAAATAAATAGCCTATAACGCACATCAGCAAACCTGACCTTACCTGACTAGCCAACATGGCATCATGACTTTTGCGTAAACATACACGCCACTTTCAAGTCAAGTGGCGTGTTATCTATACGCATTTTGAGCTATCCGCGTGTATGCGTGTATGTCTACGCCGTTAAATGTCCGAGTGATTCCGCGTGTATGTACACGCCGTTAAATGTCCGAGCGAAACGAAGCAAAATGTAGATCTACATTTGGGGAGCGATATTTTTTCCATAGGATGGTAGGGGAAGACTCATAAATGGTATTAACCCCAGTGACGGGTAGGTTTAGGGACGAGGTTGAGGTAGGTCATATATTTATATATACAGTAATGTAACGTTAAGTCAACGGCGTTCATAAACACGCCGAAAAGCGCTTATGCGTGTTGATAGCACGCCAAAAATGGAAATACGTATTGGCGTGTCATACATACGCGGTTTAAAGCGGTTTACCGCTATACCGCGTAATACCTTGCTTTTCAACCGCGGTTAGAAAAAATCCATGCCGCCCCAGCCCTACTCATCACCACTCATCACAATCACCACTCATCACAACCACAACTCATCACAACGACTCACTCATCACAATCACAACTCATCACAACCACAACTCATCACCACCAATCACAATCATAACTCATCACAATCACAACTCATCACAACCACAACTCATCACCACTAATCACAATCACAACTCATCACCACTCATCACAATCACCACTCATCACAATCACAACTCATCACAATCACAACTCATCACAATCACAACTCATCACCACCAATCACAATCACAACTCATCACCACCAATCACAATCGCAACTCATCACCACTAATCACAATCACAACTCATCACAATCACCACTCATCACAACCACAACTCATCACAACTCATCAATCACAACGACTCACTCATCACAACTCATCACAACCACAACTCATCACAACTCATCACAACTCATCACAACTCATCACAACTCATCACAACCACAACTCAACTCATCACAACCACAACTCATCACAACCACAACTCATCACACCGACTCACTCATCACAATCACAACTCATCACAACTCAATCACAACGACTCACTCATCACAACTCATCATAACTCATCACAACCACAACTAATCACCACTCATCACAATCACAACTCATCACGACTCATCACAATCACCACTCATCACAACTCATCATCACAACCACGACTCACTCATCACAACCACGACTCACTCATCACCACTCATCACAATCACAACTCATCACAACTCATCACAACGACTCACTCATCATCACAATCACAACTCATCACAACTTATCACAACTCATCACAACTCATCACAACGACTCACTCATCACCACTCATCGCAATCACAATGACTCCCTCATCACCACTCATCACAATGACTCACTCATCACAATCACAACTCATCACAACGACTCACTCATCACAACTCATCACAATTACAACTCATCACGACTCACTCATCACAACCATAACTCATCACAACTCATCACAACTCATCACAACTCATCACAACTCATCACAACGACTCACTCATCGCAATCACGATGACTCCCTCATCACCACTCATCACAATCACAACGACTCACTCATCACAATCACAACTCATCACAACGACTCACTCATCACAACCACAACTCATCACAACCACAACTCATCACAACCACAACTCATCACAACCACAACTCATCACAACCACAACTCATCACAACCACAACTCATCACAACCACAACTCATCACAACCACAACTCATCACAACCACAACTCATCACAACCACAACTCATCACAACGACTCACTCATCACCACTCATCACAATCACAACTCATCACGACTCATCACGACCCCATCATCACAACCACAACTCATCATCACAACCACAACTCATCATCACAACCACAACTCATCATCACAACCACAACTCATCATCACAACCACAACTCATCATCACAACCACAACTCATCATCACAACCACAACTCATCATCACAACCACAACTCATCATCACAATCACAACCACAACTCATCATCACAACCACAACTCATCATCACAACCACAACTCATCACAACCACAACTCATCACAACCACAACTCATCACAACGACTCACTCATCACAATCACAACTCATCGCAATCACAACTCATCACAATCACAACTCATCACAATCACAACTCATCGCAATCACAACTCATCGCAATCACAACTCATCGCAATCACAACTCATCGCAATCACAACGACTCGCTCATTACGACTCATCATCACTCATCGCAATCACAACGACTCGCTCATTGCGACTCATCATCACTCATCACAATCACAACTCATCACAACCACAACTCATCACAACGACTCACTCATCACCACTCATCACAATCACAACAACTCACTCATCACAATCACAATGACTCTCATCACCACTCACCACAACCACAACTCATCACAACCACAACTCATCACAACCACAACTCATCACAACCACAACTCATCACAACCACAACTCATCACAACTCATCACAACCACAACTCATCACAACCACAACTCATCACAACCACAACTCATCACCACTCATCACAATCACAACTCATCACCCCTCATCACAATCACAACTCATCACAACGACTCACTCATCACAATCACAACTCATCACAACCACAACTCATCACAACTCATCACTCACTCATCATCACAATCACAACTCATCACAACTTATCACAACTCATCACAACTCATCACAACTCATCACAACGACTCACTCATCACCACTCATCGCAATCACAATGACTCCCTCATCACCACTCATCACAATGACTCACTCATCACAATCACAACTCATCACAACGACTCACTCATCACAACTCATCACAATTACAACTCATCACGACTCACTCATCACAACCATAACTCATCACAACTCATCACAACTCATCACAACTCATCACAACTCATCACAACGACTCACTCATCGCAATCACGATGACTCCCTCATCACCACTCATCACAATCACAACGACTCACTCATCACAATCACAACTCATCACAACGACTCACTCATCACAACCACAACTCATCACAACCACAACTCATCACAACCACAACTCATCACAACCACAACTCATCACAACCACAACTCATCACAACCACAACTCATCACAACGACTCACTCATCACCACTCATCACAATCACAACTCATCACGACTCATCACGACCCCATCATCACAACCACAACTCATCATCACAACCACAACTCATCATCACAACCACAACTCATCATCACAACCACAACTCATCATCACAACCACAACTCATCATCACAACCACAACTCATCATCACAACCACAACTCATCATCACAACCACAACTCATCATCACAACCACAACTCATCATCACAACCACAACTCATCATCACAATCACAACCACAACTCATCATCACAACCACAACTCATCATCACAACCACAACTCATCACAACCACAACTCATCACAACCACAACTCATCACAACGACTCACTCATCACCACTCATCACAATCACAACTCATCACAACTCATCACGACTCATCACAACTCATCACAACTCATCACAACTCATCACAGGGGAGTAAATCAGAGGCTTTTATGGCTCTAACGCCCGGTCAGAGACTGTACCTGTGAGTGCCTCATGGCCTGCAGCGCTGCCTCTCTACTGAGCGCGCTCAGATCCGCCCCGACGAAGCCACAGGTCATCTCAGCCACAGCGTTCAGATCCACATCCGGGGAGAGCGGCATCTCTCGACAAACACACGTCAGAATACTGTGCCTCTGCAGCAGCGAGGGCACGCCGATGATCACCTACAGGACACACCAGAACAACACACACCGCAAGGGGATTTCAAACGCATTTTATTTTGTTTGTTTTTTTGCGCACAGAAAGTATTCTCGTCGCTTGATAATCTTAAGGTTGAGCCACTGTAGTCACTCGGACTATTTTAACAATGTCTTTAATAATTTTTCTGGGCCGGCAAGTTTCGATCCCTTAGAAGCCAATGGAGGAGTGATCCAGCTCTCAGATTTAATCAGAAATATCTTAATTTGTGTTCCGAAGATGAACGAAAGTCTTACGGGGTTGAACAACATCAGGGTGAGTAATTATTGACAGAGTTAACATTTTGGGGTGAACTAACCCTTTAATAAAAATACAACTGTTCATGTCAAAAATGCTTTAGATGTTTTTTTCATTGTTAACGATTGCAGTTATTAAGGAGTGATCAGAAGTACCTCTCTGTCGAACCTCCCGGGTCTCCTGAGCGCTGGGTCGAGAGCGTCCGGTTGGTTAGTGGCTCCGATGATCACGAATCCCTCACGACTGCCGATGGCGTCCATTAGCGTTAGCAGCTGTGCGACGAGCCGGTTCTCTGGCGCTCCACTGCTCTCCGTTCTCCTCGGGCACAGCGAGTCGATCTCATCGATGAGCAGAACACACGGACCCTCCTCCGCCTCGGCCCGGGCCTGATCGAACACCCGCCGCAGGTTCTCCTCGCTCTCTCCGGGTCGAGAGCCCATGACGTCAGGCCCGTTCACGGTCACTAGCGCAGCTTCGATGTCCTGCGCGACGTGGCGCACTAGAAGCGTCTTCCCGACGCCAGGCGGCCCGATTAACAGAAGCCCTCGTGGACACGACAGACCCAGAGTCCGCAGAACCGCCGGGTAACGCAACGGAAACGTGATCATTTCTTTCAGCGAGGCGTAAATGTCCTCAACGCCACCTAGAGTCAATCCGGAAACCTTCCGCCTCTCCATGTGTTTAACGGATTGTATCGCGACGACATCAACACGAGTTCTAGCCGTAACCAAACCCGCTTTCTGCGAGCCTGAGTTCACCGTCTCAACCAGAACAAACCTGATCTCTGTGTCCACACCCAGATTCACCAAGTGACCCTCGTGCACGTAAAGCCCCTCCAGCAGCTCGTGAACGGATTCGCTCTCGTGTTTCAGATTCCGCACGAACACTTTCACGCTCACACTGGTGAGTTTCGGGCACTTTAGTGGTTTGATGTGCGGGTTGATGAGCCCGTCGAGGTCCGGTGTGGAGCACTGGGTGCTGATCTGCAGGAACCCGTCCGCGAGGTCCCGTCGAGGCCATGTGGTGCACACACACGCCCCCTGCAGAACCCGGATCAGAACCGGAGAACCCAGCCTCAGGCCTAACCTGCTCATCAGAGCCGGGCCCATCCGACAGCGCTGAGTGTGTGTGTCCGCCGCATCCGCCGGCAGAACCTTTACGCCCTCCGTGTTCGTCATCGCAGAAGCCTGTCGGTGAACAGCTCAGCGTCAGTGACAGACCTGCAGAAACAACTATGTTTGGGAATCGAAAATCGATTCCAATTCTTGAATCGGATACTTGTTATAAAATTTTAATTTCGATTCCTTTGTGAGCCTTTCAAAATGACTTTAAACCATTCAAGCGCGAGAGACTCTGTTTTCTGTGTTTTTCACAGATGTGTATCAGTATATTGCATCAGTGCAGCTCTTAAAGTGACAGCAGCCTATTATTCCTGCTGCCGTCTCTATAATAACAGCTCAGATTCAGTGAAAGACAGTAAAAAACGTTGGTAAAAAAAAACACACACACACACACACACACACACACACACATCACTCTCTCTCTCTCTCTCTCTCTCACACACACACACACATCACTCTCTCTCTCTCTCTCTCACACACACACACACACACACACACACATCACTTTCTCTCACACACACACACACATCGCTCTCTCTCTCTCTCTCTCTCTCACACACACACACACACCACTCTCTCTCTCTCTCTCTCTCTCTCTCACACACACACACACACACACACACCACTCTGTCTCTCTCACACACACACACACACACACACACACACACACCACTCTCTCTCTCTCTCTCTCACACACACACACACACACACACACACACACACACACACACACACACACACACACACACACCTCTACCACACATCTCTATCTCTCTCTCTCTCTCTCTCTATCTCTCTCTCAATTCAAATTCAATTCAAAATTGCTTTATTGGCATGACTGTACATCCTACAATATTACCAAAGCTTGGAATACATAGAATAATTATAAAGACATCAAACTAGTAAAATATTATAACATACTTCAATCTAAATGTACTCTCTCTCTCTCTCTCTCTCTCTCTCTCTCTCTCACACACACACACACACACACACACACACACACACACACACACACACACACACACACACACCGACACACACGAATGTGTCAGAGAGCCAGCAGCAAGCATACATTCAGACTGAAATAAACTACAAAACCCTAACCTCGCCAGTAATATGAAACTGTGACGTCGATGTTGTTGTTTTCTTACCCAGACTGGAACTTATGGGAATATTACAATCAAACCAGCCTGACAGATCTCCCTCCACATGCTGGAGTGAACACAAACATCACGTGTCTTCTCTGTCTTCTTCACTGCTGCGTCACACGGTGGAAGACACGCAGCGACACCTGCTGGACTGGATCTGATACTAACAACATTAATAACCATAAATAAAATATTAAATATGAATAGAAAAAGATAAATACATAAAAATCATTAAATAATTAAGGAAAAAATTAACAGTTTGCTCGCACTCAATAAATGGAAAATTGCTGAATCTTCACATAGTTCTTTCCCAAACAAGGACAATATGCCATTTACAAATACTGTCAAGCTCCAAAAATAAATAAATAAATAAAAGAGCGTACATTTTTAGGTGAACATTTTTTTTTTTTTTAAAAACGTTACACTCATAAACAGACACGAGGAACTAAGTATCTTCGAGAACACGAACACGAATAGCGCGGGCATTCGACCGGAAATTACGTTGACCTTCAACGCGCGGCAAAATATTCCTGTATTCACCATATGAAGCTCGTCATAACGGTAAAATTCTAGATCTATGACCTGTGAGAAGCCTGCTTGTTTATATTTCTGTAAGTTTATCCCGAACTTCAGCTGTTTTGGAGATGATGAATCACGAGTTTGTTCTGGAGTTGTTTGAAGGCAAACACTCTCTCTGGAGCGGCTGCGTTTATTGAATCATGAACACGGTGTGTACAGTGGGGTTTAGGTCGAACTGTAATGTAATCTGCCTTATGTGTAAATCACAATTCATTGATCATGATGCCTCGTATTTGAAGCAACATAAAATAACATATGCCTTATTTTGAACAAGAACCAAAGAGGATCAGAGTTGGAATTAGGGTAAGTAAAACACAAAAGCTATTTTAATATCTTTATTTAATTAATTTATAGATTAATGAATTTATATAATAATAAATGTAGCCTTTATTATTAAAAAAAATAATAAATTAAGATATGAATTAGTTAAAGTCGACAGGAAACGGAAGTTGCGCTAGTTTTTTTTCCCTATTGAGCCATGGCTTTTCGAACAAGAACAAATGTGGCGGGGCTTGATTGTGTTTGTGGGGAATTGATTGGATGGTTGTGGTTTGCTATTGGCTGATCTCATGTGAGTGACAGGGTGCCCCGCCCACATCATCAGAGAAGAGATGCTGCAAGAGCAACTGATTCTGATTCAAGATTACCAGAAACAACATCTCAAAGAATTATGAGTTTAGTTGTGGTTTGTTGTCTGCAGTGTGCAGAATTAAATCGTTCGGCTGTAACACTGCTTTATCCTGCAGGTGGAGCCAAACTAAAGCTGTTCAAGCTAATGTTCAGAGAATCACTAGAGATTAAAAATCAACTGCTGCATCATTTTGGCTCAATGTGCTGAAAGCGTAAGAAAAAAGGAAAATGAATATAGCCTCAGTAAATGTAATTTCCCTTCAATCTTATTTTTGTACATTTGATTTTTGCAATATAGGACAGTATGGAGTACTACTTTCTCATCAATCTTGAGATGTGAACACACTCGTCTGAATGAGTTGAAAATTATATATTTTTATAAGATTTTCTTACCGAATCCATCAGCAGAGAACGAATCCTTTTGAAGCTTTAATAAATAAACAGCCTACTTAATAACTAGTCACTGCTCAATAATGTGCGGCGTGTTGATGACTCTGGTGCACCTCTAGTGGAGAGCATGAGGAGTTCACACAGCATGCAGACCGACCGCATACTTCTACTCGGCTATTGTTCTGGTTTATGTAACTTCTACATGAAACCACAACACGAAACTTGAATGCATTTAGAGAAGTCATTTATTGTAAACAACTATGCATAAATAATATTATAAATATGATTAATAATTTATATATAACTAAAATAATGATTTATTCATTATATAAAAAAAATCTTTTTTTTATTGATGCTCAACCTTTTCCAAGTCAGTGATTCCCGGTGCAAAATCAACAAAATAACCACATTTAGTAGTACCTTAACAGTATCTATAGCGCAGAAAATCTTGATGTTAATGTTCATAGTAATTTAATTTAATTTCGTCATGCTTTATAGTTGCATTTAGCAGATTAGAGCTGGACAAAGGATAATATAGTTACATTTTGCTATGAAATAAAAAATCAGGCAGTTGAGATCGGTTCAGCACAGAGGACACATGTAGTGCTCAGATGGTGCTCTTTCAAAGCTCAGATATGTTTAGGGATCGTTCACCCAAAAATGAAAATTCAGTCAGTGATTACTCATGTTGGTCCAAACCCGTAAGTCTTTCATTCATCTTCGGAACACAAATATATTTTTTATGAAATCTTAAGTCAAGTCATCCTCATTTATATAGCGCTTTTAACAATGTAGATTGTTTCAAAGCAGCTTTACAGAGATAAACATAACATAATTTAAAGTAACAGAGATTGGTTTGGTTTTATAGCGGTTCTTGAATAATGTTATTTCCAGCTAAAGTTAGTTTTGATCGATTCACTTCCGTTGAAATTATCATTTGTTATTAGATTAGGGGCCACTAAGACGACACCGTTCTCTCTAAACATACTTTAATTCGAACCTGTGATTAACGCTGACGGCGTTCACATGCGTATTAAGAATTGATTCTATAGTTATGTACTTTTGAAAATATGTGCGCAGGTTTATAATTCCATACAACCCATGCCTAAACAAACTACTTGTCTTGCCTATAAATTTTGATAAATTTTTATTTTGTTTTATCACTTCGGGGTTGGTACGTGAACCCTAATTTCCACAACGCTTTATCTGTAGAGTGGAATAGGGATCCTCCATAGGGAGAGGCTAGTGGCACTTCAGCACTGCATTGTCATCGGGTCCAGGCGAAGGTCCTCCGTCAGATCTGGAGTAGAGTTGTTCCGATTCCGATACTAGTATCGGAAATGCCGCCGATACCAATAAAAATGCTGGCATCGGTATCGGCGAGTACTTCTACCCATGTACCGATCCGATACCATTTTCTTAAACAATATCTAGTTACGCACGCTAGCTTTGCATAACGCTGCACATCGGAGATCAATTGTTCTTCGCTGCTCTAAACAGTGGTTGCTTGTGGCGACACAGGGAGTTGTGCTGTTGCCACAAGCAACCACTGTTTAGAGCAGCGAAGAAGAAAACGCGCGCACGCGATAGCAGTATCTCCGCTGTTTAGCAGTATTTCAGACTGGACCAACCAGCCAGGAAAACGGCGACATGTCTCGTACGCCATACTGCAATTTCGAGGGGTGGAACAAGTATTAGTAACTTCAACACGAGTAACTTAAAGCATTTGAAGACGCGTCACCCCGCAGAACACGATTACACAAAGGCAAGGGCAGAGAAGAATGAGCCGCGCCAGAATCAACAATCTCTGAAAGCTTCATTCAAACAAAGAGAAAAGTTTTCAAAAGACAGCCAACGAGCGATAAATATAACCCACAACATGTGTTGAGTTTATTGTTCTGGATGACCAGCCGCGGTCAAAACTAAAATGCCGTTTATTTAACTACATTGTTTATGGACTTTAAATTATAGAGATTATTTTCTTATATTATTCATATATCATTTTTTAGATTCCTAGATTTATTTGTTGCATTTTTTTATGCAGTTATATTGTAAAACTAAAATACCTTTTTCAGTTTACAGTATTAGATGTGTGGCTGCATTTTAAGTTCTTTTTCACTTAAGAAAGATAAATAATATATTACTGTGAAATGTATGTGAAATAATAAAAATACTCTAGTTCACTGTATGTATTTGTTCATGTTTAATTAAGGGATAAGTCTGAAACACGCCATAAAATAATTCTATCAATTCATACAGTGCTAGTGTGAATGGCAGCTGTATAGATACTGTACACACCCAGGACTCGGATCAGTACTCGGTATCGGCCGATACCCTGAGTCCAGGTATAGGAATCGGTATCGGGAACAGAAAAAGGGTATCGGAACATCTCTAATCTGGAGTGTGTGTGTGTCCAGGCGAAGGTCCTTCATCAAGATTTAAGGGAAGTGTTCCCGGTTCCGGCTGACCTAATCTATGCAGCCTAACATTGAATTATAGAAGTCTATAATGTATTATGTGTATGCTAGGTCAAAGAGATGTGTTTTTAGTCTAGCTTTGAACTGACAGAGTGTGTCTGCTTCCCGGACAATGGTAGGAAGACTGTTCCAAAGTTTTGGTGCTAAATAGGAAAAGGATCTACCGCCTGCAGTCGATTTAGATATTCTAGGTATTATCAACTGGCCGGAATTTTGAGATCGCAATAGACGTGAAGGACTATAATGCGTTAAGAGCTCGCTCAAGTACTGCGGAGCTAAACCATTTAGTGCTTTGTAGGTAATCAACAATATTTTAAAATTTATACGATGTTTAATAGGGAGCCAATGCAGTGTTGACAGAACCGGGCTAATATGGTCATATTTCCTGGTTCTGGTAAGAACTCGAGCTGCGGCGTTTTGAACTAGCTGTAGTTTATTAATTAAGCGTGCAGGGCAACCACCCAGTAGAGCATTACAATAATCTAGCCTTGAGGTCATGAACGCATGGACTAACTGTATCGCATTTGTCAATAATATGGCGTAATTTAGATATATTTTTAAGATGGAAAAATGCGGTTTTACAGATATTAGACACGACTTTCAAATGAAAGATTGCTATCAAAGAGCACACACACACACACACCCAGGTTCCTAACCGACGACGAAGACTTGAAAGAGCAGAGCATATAAAAACTATATGTTTATCTCTGTAAAGCTGCTTTGGAACAATCCATTGTTAAAAGCGCTATATAAATGAAGATGACAGAGCAGCCATCAAGTGTTAGACAGTATTCTAGGTTATTACGTGAAGGAGTTTTTTGTCTAATAATTAGAATCTCTTTTTTTTTCAGAATTTAGTGGTAGGAAATTACTTAGTCTTACTTAATTACTTAATCTTAGAGCTTTCTGTCCCTCCATTGACAACTACGCAACTACCACTTCAAAAAATGTATAAAGAGATCGTAAAACTAATGTAAGAACCAATGAGGTTCATTCTCGTGTTACGCATCACGTTTGAGCTTCTCTGAGAACCAATGAGGTTCATTCTCGTGTTACGCAGCACGTTTGTCTTCAGAAGGACTAAAAATAGCCACATAAGTGGCCAAAAATTAATGTAGAGCAACAAAGTTTGAGATCTCTCACTCTTGTGTCTGCAGGTAAAGAGTGTCTTTAACCGCTCTGAGCACCAGACGTGCCTCGATCCAGCAGAATCACGTGAGAAACACTCGAGTGCAGAAACACCTGCAGGAAGTGCATGCGAGCCGTGATTACAGGAGCTCTGCTTATCAGATCAGAGATCACACACACACACACACACACACACACCAGGCCGCAGCTCCAGTAGCGGATCACACACTCACTCCATGAGTGACAGAACTAGTGATTAATGTGAGTGTGTGTGTGTGTGTGTGTTTGTGTATGAGAGAGTGAGTGTGTGTGTGTGTACATGTTTTTCTAACCTGGTGGGATCTTAAACCTGAATGCAGACTCTCATGGGGACTCGTGTCACTGTCGGCCTAAACTGAGGAAACAAGCTTATAAATCAGACAGAATGATTTTTTTGAGTGTGTGTGTGTGTGTGTGATCAGTAGCACATATATCTCGTGACAGTGACAGTGTAAATATGTAGGTGTGCCCGTGAGCCTTACAGTGCATTAGTGAAATGACAGGGTGTCACACACTTACATGTGAACATGAAGATGTGACACAGATGTGTGTGATCAGAAGCTCTCGGTCACCAGGCGTGGAGTGAGTGTGTGTGTGTGTGTGTGTGTGTGTGCAGGCGTGGTCTTCTGCAACACGCAACACACAACCTTCACACGCTAACTCATTCTTAAATCTGGACTACCAGGCCTCAGGCTCTCTCTCTCTCTCTCTCTCTCTCTCTCTCTCTCTCTCTCTCCCTCTCTCTCTACCTCTCTCTACCTCTACCTCTCTCTACCTCTCTCTCTCTCTCTCTCTCTCTCTCTCTCTCTCTCTCTCTCTCTACCTCTCTCTACCTCTACCTCTCTCTACCTCTACCTCTCTCTACCTCTCTCTCTCTCTACCTCTCTCTCTACCTCTACTCTCTCTCTACCTCTACTCTCTCTCTCTCTCTACCTCTACTCTCTCTCTCTCTCTACCTCTACTCTCTCTCTCTCGGCCTGTTTTAAGGCCTGTATTCGATCCAAACACACACTTCTTCATTGAGGCTGCTGTTGGTATTTGCCAGGTGTTTGTTGCCAAGAACCTTTCAAACCATCGTAACTCTTGTCAGACACGGTTTATGTGAATGTTTTCATGTGCTGCTGTTAGCGGAGAAATTAATTTCACCTTTAATGTTTACTCTGTTTGATGTACATGATAATGATACACTAGAGAGGGAATATAAAAATATGAAATATGTTTTTACATGTTTCTAAATAAATCATTTACAACATTTACACATTTACACTATATACATATTGTATACACAAAATACATGATACATATTGATGCATTTTTGTATTGCGATATATTGTTACATCCCTATTCATTAGTGATGAATGTTTAGTTTTATAGTACCATGGTATTGAAGAAGCACATGCTGTTTTTGGAGACAGAAGCATTAATTGTTTCTCTTCAGCCCTGGTTGAAGCGTGTGTGTGTTGAATGTTAGCGGCGTAGCTCGATCTCGAGGCGTGATTGCAGCTCTGTCTAAACTCTCTTAGCCTCGGGCTCAAACTCTTCACCTTCACTTCCTCTGGGGTTTACCCACACACTCACTTACACGCACTCACTCACACACACACACACACACACACACGCACACACACGCACACACACACACATACACACACAGGCTCTTCTCAGCACACCGTCGGCGAGCAGGAACCGGCCGGGCGAGTGTAAGGAGTGTCTCCTCGGGCTGCTGTTGCGTGAGGACGAGCTCTTTATCTCAGAGACGCTGACAGACGGACATGAGGTCAGATTGCACAGGAGCATCTGGTCACGCATGTGTTGGGCTTTAAAGGGTTAATTCACCCAAAAATGTAAATTAGCCCAAGATTTACTCAGCCTGAAGCCATCCTAGGTCTATATGACTTTCTTCTTTCAGACGAAAACAATCTAAAAAAATGTCCTGTCTCTTCGAAGCTTTATAATGGCAGTTAATGGCCGTTTCTGTTTTGAAGTCCATAAAAGTGCATCCGTCCATCATAAAAGTGCATCCATCCATCATAAAAGTGCATCCATCCATCATAAAAGTGCATCCGTCCATCATAAAAGTGCATCTATCCATCATAAAAGTGCATCCGTCCATCATAAAAGTGCATCTATCCATCATAAAAGTGCATCTGTTCATCATAAAAGTGAATCTGTCCATGGCAAGGCAAGTTTATTTATATAGCACATTTCATACACAATGGTAATTCAAAGTGCTTTACATAGGAGGAAATAATTAAAACAGTTTAGAATAAAAAATAAAATAAAGTACAGTAAAAACAGTCGGACGAACATTGGCACAGTGCTCATTCAGTAAATGCATAGCTAAACAGATGTGTTTTGAGTCTGGATTTGAATGTGACTACTGTAGGAGCACATCTGATCTCCTCTGGAAGCTGGTTCCAGCTGCGGCTGGCATAATAGCTAAAAGTGCATCTGTCCATCATAAAAGTGCATCTGTCCATCATAAAAGTGCATCTGTCCATCATAAAAGTGCATCTGTCCATCATAATAGTGCATCTGTCCATCATAAAAGTGCATCTGTCCATCATAAAAGTGCATCTATCCATCATAAAAGTGAATCTGCCCATCATAAAAGTGCATAAAAGTGCATCTGTCCATCATAATAATGCATCTGTCCATCATAAAAGTGCATCTGTCCATCATAAAAGTGCATCTGTCCATCATAAAAGTGCATCTGCCCATCATAAAAGTGCATCTGTCCATCATAAAAGTGCATAAAAGTGCATCTGTCCATCATAAAAGTGCATCTGTCCATCATAAAAATGAATCTGTCCATCATAAAAGTGAATCTGTCCATCATAAAAGTGCATCCGTCCATCATAAAAGTGAATCTGTCCATCATAAAAGTGCATAAAAGTGCATCTGTCCATCATAAAAGTGCATCCGTCCATCATAAAAGTGCATCTATCCATCATAAAAGTGCATCTGTCCATCATAAAAGTGCATCTGTCCATCATAATAGTGCATCTGTCCATCATAAAAGTGAATCTGTCCATCATAAAAGTGCATCCGTCCATCATAAAAGTGAATCTGTCCATCATAAAAGTGCATAAAAGTGCATCTGTCCATCATAAAAGTGCATCCGTCCATCATAAAAGTGCATCTATCCATCATAAAAGTGCATCTGTCCATCATAAAAGTGCATCTATCCATCATAAAAGTGCATCTGTCCATCATAAAAGTGAATCTGCCCATCATAAAAGTGCATAAAAGTGCATCTGTCCATCATAAAAGTGCATCTGTCCATCATAAAAGTGCATATGTCCATCATAAAAGTGCATCTGTCCATCATAAAAGTGCATTTGTCTATATAGTGTATTTAATAATAGGCACTAACATAAGATAGAATCAGGTAAAATACCATGAACTTAAACCCAGTAAAACAAATTGCAAGCAGAGGAGAGTTTTCTACTCGCAAATTTTAAATGTTCAGCAGTTATCTTATCCATACCACATATTATATTTTAGCATCATCACTTCTTGTGGGTATATGATGGTATATGATATAATTATTGTGTTAATAATGTTGAATCAGAATCAGTTCCTCTTGCAGCATCTCTTCTCTTCTCTGATGACGAGGGCGGGGCTTTAACCTGTCACTCACATGAGATCAGCCAATAGCAAACCACAGGGCTGGACTGGGACAGAAAATCGGCCCTGGCATTTTGGTCCAGACTGGCCCACTACATATGATAATAAACACCACCCATCTTTGCACGCCCTTGAATATGTTTTTGTTCAACTCCTATTCATTAAAACCACTAATGCCATGTAATGAGTGAGTATAAACGAGTGAGAGTTAACAGATGAAATAAGTACAAAATTGTACTTTATTAATACAATTGAACTATACTCCACAGTGATGCATCCCAAAAACAAGCTATAATCTGCATTGGCATAGAAATACAAGTGTTTCTCACAGGAATTTTGGTAAAACTGTGGTGGGCGGACCTCTGTCCTTCTAGGGGGGTTCGGGGGCATGCTCCCCCTAAGAAAATTTTGTGCATTTTAATGTTAAATTCATCAATCTGGTGCAGTTTGAGGGTTCAAAATTAAAAGCTCCAACCCATATTCAGTGTGCAAATATAACAAAGAAAAAATTAAAACCTATTTTAGTAACAGTGTCTGTCTATATTACACTACTACATAATAATAGTTATAACATTAATCTCATGACAGTAGCCTAATAGCCAAATATTGTAAAACAAATGCACTGAAAAATAAATAAAACTTTCATAATTTCATAATTTTGTACTCATTTCTAAACTTGAAAGAGATAAGCACATGATCTTTTATTTTGACGGAAAACATGGATAAAAACGCGTCTCATTAAACTTGTTTTGAAAGTAGTTCTGCTTACCGCGGACTCTACACTTTCTCATCTCTCTCCTGATCCTCCTTACTATCCTCCTCATCAGCCACTGGGTGTTTTCTGCAGCTGGTCCTGTTGCTGCATTAAACATATTTTGACACCTTTTACAGCGTCTGCTATTTCTATTACACGCTATTTCTCTGCACATTCCTTGCGTTTCTTCTCCATCTCTCAGACTATCTTGACAGATACACACTTGACACTGCACGCTCACTCAAAGCCCAAAGGGGGAGGTGTTTAAAGATGTGATTGGGCCAGCCCCGTGTCAATCAAGAAAACAACCAATGGGCCGCTGATCTACGCGTCATGGGCCGGTCCGTCAGTGGGAAAAAAAACTGACGCTTACTTTTTTTTGACCAATGCATTACACCGGCACTAACCCAGCGCCGTCAATTAAACAAAACAAAACCAGTGGGCCGCCGATGTACGAGTTTTATGGGCCGCTAAAAAAAAGTATGAGATGTAAAAAAGCACGTCGGCCCACCAGGCATTTGCCCGGTATGCCAGATTACCAGTCCAGCCCTGGCAAACCACAACCTTTCAATCAATTCCCCACGGACTCAATCAAGCCCCGCCCACATTTGTTTTTGATCCAGAAGCGTTTCACTCAGATATACCAACGCTATCTCACAACCAATTCGTACGAATGAGTAAAAGGTGGCTAATTTGTACGACCTCACTCGATTTGCTACAGAATACCAAAATATAAAAGGTAGTTGCGACATTTTCTCTCACAATTTTGACGTTTCCCCTTAGAATTTACATCTTGCAATTCGGGTGTTGTTTTTTCCGCCACATAGTTGTCACACTTTCCTTGCTGTCACGAACTGCTCTGAGACACGAAGGTTGAGGATCCAAATGCAGTCTTTATTTAAAGGGTTATCCACAATCATAATCCAAATCCAAGCAAGGGTCATACACAAACAAACAATCACAACAAGGCAGGGAACACGGGCAAAAGAGTAATCCACGGAACAGGCAAGAAATCCAATAACCAAGAGACATGAAACCAGGGAGAATGCTCGGAATTGCAGTGTAACACTAAACAAGACTTTGCAAAGAATGAATAAGAAAACCAGGCTTATATGGGGCGAGCTAAATCAGATAATGAGACTCAGGTGAACTTGATAATAGATGAAGAGTCCGGGCAGTGAGTAATGGGAAAAGGTAATTGACGTTAAAACGTTTTAATGACAGGTCCTCTCACAGACGCATGTCACGACTCGTAACATCGGCTACATACACACACCCCGCTGAATCCACGCGAACAGCGTCCAAGTAGCTGTCATGAAGGAGGAAAGTGTGTGATTAACTCAAGCCAAGATGCAAAAAATAACATGTCAAAGAATCAACAAGCTACAAGAAGAGACCTGCGTGTGTTGTGTTTATCATGGGATTCACATGTCACGTGTGCGACGGGTCTCGAAGCGCGAGGTGTTTGGATAGTGTGTGTGTGTGTGTGTGTTTAGGTAGTGTGTTTTGGTAGTGTGATGTGACCTCGCACGACAGGAGCTTTGCTTCGCTTCATTTTCCTCCAAAGGGCTCATAACCCGTGCAATATCTTTTGCATTTGTGTAACCCCATCAACCAAATCAAATCATTCTGTTTATGGTCATTTTAATCCGCTCATATAAGCCTTTCATGAGAGCATTTTTTTCTCCGCTCAAAAAATTTCTAAAAGAGTCTCTTCTGCTCACCAAAGATGTTTATTTGTTCAAAAATACAGTAATAACAGTGAAATATTATTCCAGTGTAAATAATTTTCTATTATTCACATAGAAAAATCAGTTTTCTATGTGAATATACAGTAAAGTGTAATTTATTCCTGTGATCAAAGCTGAATGTTCAGCATCATTACTCCAGTCTTCAGTGTCACATGATCCTTCAGAAATCACTCTAATATGAGGATCTGATGCTCAAGAAACATTTATGATTATTATCAGTGTTGAACACAGTTCATGTTTTTGTTGAAACCGTCATACATTTTATATTTCAGGATTCTTAAATGAATATAAAGTTCAAAACAGCAACATTTCTGCTGTTCGCTTTTGATCAGCAAATGTCACTTTTGCGTCCTTGATGGATAAAAGTATTAAAATCTTTCTGACCCCAAACCGTTAAATATTAGTGCACATTTAACATTATTAGTATCTGTGAATCATCACTTTTCTGAATGTGATCAAACTTCTAAGATTGAGAATCTGTTCCTGCTTTATACGAGCGCAAGTAAAATATCATTTATATTTCTTTAGCATCTCATTATTTCACCTCCAGCGGTATTTTGTCTTACTTAAAGCCTTGCATAATGCATTATAACTCTTCATAAATAATTGTAACTAAAGTTAAAATGCATTCTAAAATTTGAGGGTTCCTTGTTACATCTGAAGTTGGTTGTTTGTCATGTGTTTTAATGCACTGTTCTTTCTAAAGGTGTTCTTTCAATTAATGTTTTATTACTGTGGTTACAATTATTAATGAAATCATATAATAAGGTGCATTACAAGGAATAATTCATGCACTTTATAATGCATCATTTACATTTTTTATTTTGTGTATCAGTTTCTTCTTTATGTCAGAAGAAACATACAAATATAAATGATAAAATTTATAATTTATATTTGTTGAAGCACTTCAGATTTGACCACTGAATGGAAATGGGTTTGTAAATAAGGAAGCCAGATGAGATTTTGACAGATATTATTGTTGATTTCAAGATATGCTTCTATGTTTTGAGTTAACGGTGAGTTTTAAGCTGAGATGTTATCTAGAGCTACTCGCCCATATCAACAGCACTATTATAAAGCCTTTCAAGTGATTATCTGTGCAAATTCACATGCTATTTTTACCTGTCAGCGTCACGAATCCGCCAATGAGCAGCGGTCGCAGGTGTGCTCGGGAAACCAGGCGTATCGGCAGCTGTTCGCGGCCCACGTAATCTCTGTGAGATGAAGATTTAAAGATGGTTGAGGGGAGTTCTGATTCTTTCATTGATTTCTTCTTGGCTCCTGAGATGTACGAATTTCCCCTAAACATTCTTAAATCAAGATACATTTACTGGAGAAGCAAAATGACTGAAGATATTAACTCTTGTTTATGGAAAAATTTATTAAAATTAAGTGAGTTTGTGCTTAAAACAATAACAAATACCTGCTGTTGTGGAAAAATTAATATGTTAGTTTATCCTGATATTGTGTGGGTTTTACTTTAAATTCGATCATGTATTTTCTCTCCTGGAATATTTGCATATACCCAGCAGGAACAAAGGGGCACACACACACATAGCATATGGAGACAGTAAAGTCCAGGAAGGGGGGTTAGGAAGGGCCATTGTATTTCTAACAAAACCTGCTTTTATTGGTATTTCTGGGGGAACGGAAATTTACAGGAAAAGGGATTCTGAAGGGGGTATAAAGGCTGTATGCTTTCTGTGTGATTCAGGTCTGTGTTCCTATCGCGAGGTAGCTGTCGCAGTATTTTTGTGAACAAGCCTCCTTTAAAGGGATACTCCACCAGTTTTTCTTATTAAACTATGTTATTCCCTTAACTAAGACGAGTTGATACATACCTCTCTCGTCTCAGTGCGTGCACTACATCGCTCTGTATTGCCGCAAAACTATGTTAGCACTTAGCTTAGCCCATGCATTAAATATGGGCCAAGCAGAGAAGCGACCAAACACTTCCACGTTTTCCCTATGTAAACACAGTTACTCGAGTAGTGTAACTTGACCTGGGCTGGTGACACAAAATAAACCGTTGCGCTTTTCTAAGCGTTTAAAATTGATGACTATATTGTATGGCGGAATACCATAACAAGTGCTTTTGAGCACTTCGACTTGGCGCAATAATATCTTCACTCGTGAAAAGTCCTCTTACCGGCTCCCGCTTCTCCTCCCCTTCCCTCTGACATTTCCGTCAATACAACCAACGTGACATGCGCCGGTAGTAGTAGTTCGAGCGGAGTTGACGAATTAACAGGTTGTTGGAAGCTAGTTTGTGTACAATAATGGTTAAAGCGTGCATCGTAAAGGGTTGTGAAAATAAGGAGAATGTACATAGTGCTGTCATTTTTCACCGAATTCCAACACACCACATACAGCGGAGAGCTTGGTTAGCTGCTTTGAACAAGAATCCTTGCAGTCTCAAGATACAGAGAATCAGATATGTTGTCACTCACTATAACGTTATACTAAGGAGTTATACGGTTTAAGGCTTATACTACATGTTTCTTTCTGAGCTCAGTCCTTATCTAAATAAAACAGTAACTTTTTATTTCCTGTCTCAGAAGCTCACTGATTGCACAGATATGTTATTCAGCTAAGGTTACTGACACTTCCAGGACAACTAAATACCATGCAAAAGTACACTTACAGCGTTGGGTGATGATCCTCTTTCTTGTGTAAGTGATCTGAATATTGTTGGTGTAGCCTCATCCTTTAGTCGTGTTCCTGTGCAGGTATAGTCCTCCTTTGTGAAATGTTCGGAGCAAACACGCCACTTCTTCAGAGTCATCAATGGTGTTTTGGGATTCTTGTTCAAAGCAGCTAACCAAGCTCTCCGCTGTATGTGGTGTGTTGGAATTCGGTGAAAAATGACAGCACTATGTACATTCTCCTTATTTTCACAACCCTTTACGATGCACGCTTTAACCATTATTGTACACAAACTAGCTTCCAACAACCTGTTAATTCGTCAACTCCGCTCGAACTACTACTACCGGCGCATGTCACGTTGGTTGTATTGACGGAAATGTCAGAGGGAAGGGGAGGAGAAGCGGGAGCCGGTAAGAGGACTTTTCACGAGTGAAGATATTATTGCGCCAAGTCGAAGTGCTCAAAAGCACTTGTTATGGTATTCCGCCATACAATATAGTTATCAATTTTAAACGCTTAGAAAAGCGCAACGGTTTATTTTGTGTCACCAGCCCAGGTCAAGTTACACTACTCGAGTAACTGTGTTTACATAGGGAAAACGTGGAAGTGTTTGGTCGCTTCTCTGCTTGGCCCATATTTAATGCATGGGCTAAGCTAAGTGCTAACATAGTTTTGCGGCAATACAGAGCGATATAGTGCACGCACTGAGACGAGAGAGGTATGTATCAACTCGTCTTAGTTAAGGGAATAACATAGTTTAATAAGAAAAACTGGTGGAGTATCCCTTTAAAAGAATAAACTTTCTTTTAAAGTACAAAAAAAATGGAGCGCAACTGGAAGAAAACTAAACTAGAGGTATTTCGGATTTCATGGAAAGAGAGCTCGATTGCTTACAGAGAGGCTTTAAAAGCTGCTAGATCTGCTTATTTTTCAAACCTATTAGAAGAAAATAAACATAATCCAAGGTATTTATTTGAAACAGTGGCTAAACTAACGAAAAAGAAAGCTTCAAGCTCAGAAGTGTCCAAGCAACACAGCAGTGATGACTTTATGAACTTCTTCACTTATAAGATTGATAATATCAGGGACAAAATTATAACTATGCAACCGTCTACCACAGTATCGCATCAGGAAGTGCATTGTAGTCTCCCTGAGGAAAAATTTGATTCATTTGTTGCTATAGGAGAGGAAGAATTCTGCAAACTCGTTAATTCATCTAAATCGACAACTTGTATGTTAGATCCTATACCGACTAAGCTACTGAAAGAGATGTTTCCAGAGGTCATATATCCTCTTCTTAATATCATTAATTCATCTTTGTCTCTAGGATACGTACCAAAAACCTTTAAACTGGCTATGATAAAACCGCTTGTTAAAAAAACACAACTTGATCCTACAGAATTAGTCAATTACAGGCCGATCTCGAATCTGCCTTTTCTGTCAAAGATATTAGAAAAAGCAGTATCTTCACAACTGTGTTCCTTTCTAGAAAGAAATGATATCTGCGAGGATTTTCAGTCCGGATTTAGACCGTACCATAGCACTGAGACCGCTCTCATTAGAGTCACAAATGATTTGCTCTTATCATCCGATCGTGGTTGTATCTCTCTATTAGTGTTACTCGATCTTAGTGCTGCATTTGACACAATTGACCACAACATTCTTTTAAATAGACTAGAAAACTATGTGGGCATTAGTGGAATTGCACTAGCATGGTTTAAATCATACTTATCTGACCGTTATCAGTTTGTAGCAGTAAATGAAGAGATGTCTTATCGATCACAAGTTCAGTATGGCGTACCACAAGGCTCAGTACTAGGACCGCTGCTGTTCACTCTGTACATGCTACCATTAGGAGATATCATTAGGAAACATGGAGTTAGCTTTCACTGTTATGCCGATGATACTCAGCTGTATATTTCTTCAAAACCCAACGAAACTTACCAATTCACAAAATTAACGGAATGCATAGCTGATATAAAAAATTGGATGACTAGTAATTTCCTACTACTAAATTCTGAAAAGACAGAGATTCTAATTATTGGACAAAAAACTTCCACACGTAATAACCCAGAATACTGTCTAACACTTGATGGCTGCTCTGTCAAGTCTTCGTCGTCGGTTAGGAACCTGGGTGTGCTCTTTGATACCAACCTTTCTTTTGAAAGCCACGTGTCTAGTATCTGTAAAACTGCATTTTTCCATCTTAAAAATATATCTAAAATACGCCATATGCTCTCATTGGGAAATGCGGAACAATTAGTCCATGCGTTCATGACCTCAAGGCTAGATTATTGTAATGCTCTACTGGGTGGTTGCCCTGCACGCTTAATAAATAAACTACAGCTAGTTCAAAACGCCGCAGCTCGAGTTCTTACCAGAACCAGGAAATATGACCATATTAGCCCGGTTCTGTCAACACTGCATTGGCTCCCTATTAAACATCGTATAAATTTTAAAATATTGTTGATTACCTACAAAGCACTAAATGGTTTAGCTCCGCAGTACTTGAGCGAGCTCTTAACGTATTATAGTCCTTCACGTCCATTGCGATCTCAAAATTCCGGTCAGTTGATAATACCTAGAATATCTAAATCGACTGCAGGCGGTAGATCCTTTTCCTATTTAGCACCAAAACTTTGGAACAGTCTTCCTACCATTGTCCGGGAAGCAGACACACTCTGTCAGTTCAAAGCTAGACTAAAAACACATCTCTTTGACCTAGCATACACATAACGCACTATAGACTTCTATAAATTCAATGTTAGGCTGCATAGATTAGGTCAGCCGGAACTGGGAACACTTCCGTTAAATCTTGATGTACTCGCTACATCATAAGAAGAATGGCATCTACGCTAATATTAGTGTCTTTGTTTATCCCGAGGTTTTCCCGCAGCCTGCCGGATCCAGGCCGTGTCCAGATCTGACGAAGGAGATCCGCCTGGACCCGATGACAATGCAGTGCTGAAGTGTCCACTATCCTCTCCCTATGGAGGATCCCTTTCCCACTCTACAGATAAAGCGTTGTGAATTCCGGCTCGCGTACCCCGAAGTGATAAAATAAAACAAAATTCTGTATCAAAATTTATAGGCAAGAAAAGTAGTTTGTTTAGGCTGGGTTGTATGAATTATAAACCTGCGCACATATTTTAAAAAGCACATAACTATAGAATCAATTCTGAATGAGCATGTGAACGCCGTCAGCGTTAATCACAGGTTCGCGTTTAAAAGTCTGATCATTTCGACGGAGGTGAATCAATCAAAGTTAACTTTAGCTGGAAATAACATTATTCAAGAACCGCTATAATGCCAAAACAATCTGTTACCTTAAATTATATGTTTATCTCTGTAAAGCTGCTTTGAAACAATCCATTGTTAAAAGCGCTATATAAATGAAGATGACTTGACTTGACTTGACTACAATTTGAATCTAATGTCTCTTACTATGATGTTGTTTGTTAATTAAATTGTTTTTGCCACAACACTGCCAATGGAGTCAGAAAAATAATCTTGTCTTCCCTTTTACATTTAATCATTTAGCAGACGCTTTTATCCAAAGGAGAACAATAGAAGCAATTAAACCAACAATAGGGCAACAATATGCAAGTGACGAGTCTCAGTCAGACTAGCACAGTACTAATAGCAAGGTGTTTTTATAGCTATATAATAGTAAGCGTGAGTATTAATGGGTCAAGTGTAGACTATAAAGCTGTTGGCAACCAGTGCAGGTTTATGAGGAGAGGAGTGACGTGTCTCTTCGGCTCGATAAACACACTCTTGCTGCAGCATCTGGATCAGTTGCAGAGGTTTGACAGATGCTGGAAGGAGAGAGCATTACAATAGTCCAGTCTGGAGAGAACAAGATCTTGGAGAAGGAGTTGTGTAGCTCTAATAGGATGGACCTGATCCTCCTAATGTTGTGTAAGGCAAATCAGGACCGGCGGTTCTAGCAATGTGTTCTGTGAAGTTCAACTGATCATCAATCACAACTCCAAGGTTCCTGGCTGTCCTGGATGGAGTTATGGTGGACAAACTTAGCTGAAAAGTTCTGGTGTAGTGTTGGGTTGGCTGAGACACAAGCATTTCTGTCTTCATAAGGTTTAGTTGATGGTGATGGTCCTTTATCAGTAAGAAATGTCAGTCAGGCTGAGATGTGAGCAGCTCCTGTCGGATCATCCGGCTGGAATGAGAGGTGTCGTCATTAGTGTAACAGTGATGGGGGAAACCATGTTTCTGAATGACAGACACTAGTGATGACATGTAGATGGAGAAGAGAAGCGGTCCCAGGACTGATTCCTGAGGCACTCCAATAGCTAGATGATAACAGTGATGGGATAAACCATGTATCTGAATGACAGATCCTAGTGATGACATATAGATGGAGAAGAGAAGCGGTCCCAGCACTGATTCCTGAGGCACTCCAGTAGCTAGATGATAACAGTGATGGGATAAACCATGTATCTGAATGACAGATCCTAGTGATGACATATAGATGGAGAAGAGAAGCGGTCCCAGCACTGATTCCTGAGGCACTCCAGTAGCTAGATGATAACAGTGATGGGAAAAACCATGTTTCTGAATGACAGACACCAGTGATGACATATAGATGGAGAAGAAAAGCGGTCCCAGCACTGATTCCTGAGGCACTCCAGTAGCTAGATGATAACAGTGATGGGATAAACCATGTTTCTGAATGACAGATCCCAGTGATGACATATAGATGGAGAAGAGAAGTGGTCCCAGGACTGAGCCCTGAGGCACTCCAGTAGCTAGAGGATAACAGTGATGGGATAAACCATGTTTCTGAATTACAGACACTAGTGAGGACATGTAGATGGAGAAGAAAAGCGGTCCCAGCACTGACCCCTGAGGCACTCCAGTAGCTAGATGATAACAGTGATGGGATAAACCATGTTTCTGAATGACAGATCCCAGTGATGACATATAGATGGAGAAGAGAAGTGGTCCCAGGACTGAGCCCTGAGGCACTCCAGTAGCTAGATGATAACAGTGATGGGAAAAACCATGTTTTTGAATGACAGACACTAGTGATGACATGTAGATGTAGAAGAGAAGCGGTCCCAGCACTGAGCCCTGAGGCACTCCAGTAGCTAGATGATAACATTGATGGGAAAAAACATGTTTCTGAATGACAGACACTAGTGATGACATGTAGATGGAGAAGAGAAGCAGTCCCAGCACTGAGCCCTGAGGCACTCCAGTAGCTAGATGATAACAGTGATGGGATAAACCATGTTTCTGAATGACAGACACTAGTGATGACATGTAGATGGAGAAGAGAAGCGGTCCCAGCACTGAGCCCTGAGGCACTCCAGTAGCTAGATGATAACAGTGATGGGATAAACCATGTTTCTGAATGACAGACACTAGTGATGACATGTAGATGGAGAAGAGAAGCAGTCCCAGCACTGAGCCCTGAGGCACTCCAGTAGCTAGATGATAACTGTGGTGGGAAAAACCATGTTTCTGAATGACAGATTCCAGTGATGACATGTAGATGGAGAAGAGAAGTGGTCCCAGCCCTGAGCCCTGAGGCACCCCAGTAGCTATATGATAACAGTGATGGGATTAACCATGTTTCTGAATGACAGATCCCAGTGATGACATGTAGATGGAGAAGAGAAGTGGTCCCAGCACTGAGCCCTGAGGCACTCCAGTAGCTAGATGATAACAGTGATGGGAAAAACCATGTTTCTGAATGACAGACACTAGTGATGACATGTAGATGGAGAAGAGAAGCAGTCCCAGCACTGAGCCCTGAGGCACTCCAGTAGCTAGATGATAACAGTGATGGGATAAACCATGTTTCTGAATGACAGACACTAGTGATGACATGTAGATGGAGAAGAGAAGCAGTCCCAGCACTGAGCCCTGAGGCACTCCAGTAGCTAGATGATAACTGTGGTGGGAAAAACCATGTTTCTGAATGACAGATTCCAGTGATGACATGTAGATGGAGAAGAGAAGTGGTCCCAGCACTGAGCCCTGAGGCACCCCAGTAGCTATATGATAACAGTGATGGGATTAACCATGTTTCTGAATGACAGATCCCAGTGATGACATGTAGATGGAGAAGAGAAGTGGTCCCAGCACTGAGCCCTGAGGCACTCCAGTAGCTAGATGATAACAGTGATGGGAAAAACCATGTTTCTGAATGACAGACACTAGTGATGACATGTAGATGGAGAAGAGAAGCGGTCCCAGCACTGAGCCTTGAGGCACTCCAGTAGCTAGATGATAACATTGATGGGAAAAAACATGTTTCTGAATGACAGACACTAGTGATGACATGTAGATGGAGAAGAGAAGCAGTCCCAGCACTGAGCCCTGAGGCACTCCAGTAGCTAGATGATAACAGTGATAGGATAAACCATGTTTCTGAATGACAGACACTAGTCATGACAGGTAGATGGAGAAGAGAAGCGGTCCCAGCACTGAGCCCTGAGGCATTCCAGTAGCTAGATGATAACAGTGATAGGATAAACCATGTTTTTGAATGACAGATCCCATTTATGACATGTAGATGGCCTTAAAAATGTATAATACAGAATTATTTATCGCTTCTGCCTAGCCATGTGAACCGGAACTATTTTGACAATGTTTTATCTGTACAGAGGTAAAGGGAGGGAGGCCTTCACAGGGGAGAGACTAGTGACACTTCAGGACTGCGTTGTCGTCGTGTCTAGGCGCAGGTCCTTCATCAGATCTGGAGTGTGTGTGTGTGTGTGTGTTCACGGTTCTTTGGTTTCAGTTAATAGTAACATGACATGCAGTTAAACAAATACAATATTTGTATAATTATAATATTTAAATGTTTTTTAGGATTTTTTTTCATTTAAATACTTATATTTATAATGTATATATTAATATTATATACTTTTTTCATGTAATTATTAATTTTCCATCAACTCACAAACCCCAGTTTGGGAAACCCTGACAATCATAAACTGAGCTCATACGTCTGATGATACAGAACCTTGTGCATTTGTTTTGTAGTTGCTGTACATGCATTAAGAAAAGGTTTCGCATAATATTGTTTATTGTTCTTCAAGCAAGTTTTACAGCTCCTCAGGAAGACAAAAATCACGCATCATTTCAAACAATCACGTTTTGTAGAAGAACAATCGTTCTGTGATGTGTGTGTGTGTGTGTGTGTGTAAGAGAGAGAGACAGAGAGAGAGAGTCAGTGGGAGTGTCGAGCTTAAGTCAGTCACGTCTTTGAAGTCCTAATAAATCTCACGACACACATTCTACACCTGAACAAAGTGCACCGACAGCACAGGGACGGGACAGTCTGTCCTCTTTTCCCACACATTATATATTTCATTCAGTTCTCTGTGTGAAAGTATGAAGTCAGTCCTGTGTGTGTGTGCAGAGCATCAAATGACTTCAGAAGATTAATATATGTCGAAATATTCTATAGAATATAGTTTACAGATGCATTTATAGTGTTTTTGTCCTTCTTTGCAGATTTAAATCATTGGAAATATAAATCATGGTCCACTTTCATTGTAAGAAGGAGAGCAGTGTGAACATCTTTAGACTTCATTTGTGTGGTGAGTAAATTATGACAGAATGATTATTGTTGGGTGAACTAGTCCTCAATCAAAATTCTGACATTTATAAGATATTAAGATAATTATAATGCAACTAAATCATTTAAAGTGCACTGTTATTAAATTTTGGCATCTCCTAAAACAGGTTCACATTCATCTAAGCTCAAACACACATTAATGTCCTCATAATCTCCACTGCAGCTTCAGCTCTTTCCTCTCAGTGTCTGAAACGCTTCCATCAAGGACTCAGTCTCTCTAAGCCCCGCCTCTCTGAGAGCTGCTCTGCTGTGATTGGTCAGAGAGCAAACGCTCATTATCATATCTGAATCTCAGCTCTTGATCACAGTGATACGAACAGTAACGATGGCGTGGGTTTTACCGTCTCAATCTCAGAAAACAGCGTCTTCTCGACACGAACAACACGAGCCGAACTCTCCCAGTCTCAGATACACTACAGTGTTTGAGGGCGGGGCTAAGAGACGCTGCTCAGCCAATCAGGACCACAGGCTGGCATTATGCTAATTAGTCACAAACCTACGCAGGATCAGCAGGAAGTGAGACTGAATTACTGACGACTCGTTTCAGTTCAGAATTGATTCTTTATTTATTTATCTGAACTTTAATCTTTTACATTCAGCTTTATTACACACTGCATGAAAGGTCCCAAAAATCATTTAAATTTGAACAGCTGTAGTGAAAGATGCACAAGTTCAAGTCAGAGATTTTTTTTGCATCATTTTATAAAAAAATGTGTGATGGTCAGATATGTAGAAACAGTGAATTTCGGGTATAAAGCTTTAGAATCAAACCCTGGTGTTTTATGGCTTGTTTCTGGTGTGTGTGTGTGTGTGTTTGTGTGTGTGTGTGTGTGTGTGTGTGTGTGTGTGTGTGAACATGCGTGACACGCTCCTCGCTATTGCTTCATTGTACATTCAGTTCGATCTGTCCCTGAATAAACAGCTCCATGAACTCGTGTGCACTATATAGGGCTCACATGTGTTTATTATGTATTGCGATGCATTCCTGTGCTTTTAGTCATTTGGCTTTCTTTACATTAGCTGATAGAGGAACAAGTCGTGCCAATAAAGTTTGACAAGAGGAAGCGACTTTCTAACCGCACCCAGTCAGGGCTTCAATGGCTTCGAGTTCATCTGTGAATATCGGAGACCCACAATGAATATTAATATTTAAAACAAAGACTTTGAATTATACTGCTTTTTTAATTATACTTTTTGATGTTATGAAAGCCAATGCTGTTTAGAGACTGACTCTTTCCCACACAGGTTTGAGACGTCATGAGGGCGAGAGTAGACGATGACAGAAGTGAGTTTTTCTCGCACTATCCCTTTAAGGTTTTTGTTGAAATAACTATGAGCAATATTAATATTTCAGCTCTGCTTCTCAATTATAGCTCATTAAACATAATTTCCTCCATTCATGTAGGTTTTTTTTGTTTCTTTTACACGCATGAAATAATAAATCATCCTGTGTCTGCATAGTTCTGATGAAGACCTCAGACAGGTTTTGATCTCTCTTGTTTTCGTCGGTTCTGAAGACCAAAGGCGTTCGGCGGCCCGAGGCTCCACAGAAGCACATGGCCATCATCTTTATGTTTATAATTAAAGACGAGCTTTATTGGCAGTTGGTTGTTTCTCTATTTCATGTTGGAAGCGAGTCAAAGTAGAATCAGCAGTTAGAGTTTGATTGACGGGCCGATGGAGCTGACGGCACATTTCTGGATGAGGCGCTGACAGGCGACGACACAATAAAAACTACGAATTACACACATCTGATCCTCTCATGGCCTCAGATAACCTCGTCACAAGCTTCAGTTTACATCCGTCCTTTCAGGAAATCAAAGCTTTTGATAACTTTGCCATGAGTTTGAATAGACTTTGAGTGTTTGTGCAAATATGAGTGAGACGAGGAAGAAGATAGATTGTGTGTGTGTGTGTGTGTGTGTGTGTGTGTGTGAGAGATTGTGTTTGTGAGAGAGAGAGACAGAGATTGTGTGTGAGCGAGAGAGAGAGATTGTGTGTGTGTGTGTGTGAGAGAGAGAGAGAGAGAGAGAGAGAGAGAGATTGTGTTTGAGAGAGAGAGAGATTGTGTGTGTGTGTGTGTGAGGGAGAGAGAGAGAGAGAGATTGTGTGTGTGTGTGTGTGTGTGAGAGAGAGAGAGAGAGAGAGAGAGATTGTGTTTGAGAGAGAGAGAGATTGTGTGTGTGTGTGTGTGAGGGAGAGAGAGAGAGAGAGATTGTGTGTGTGTGTGTGTGTGTGAGAGAGAGAGAGAGAGAGAGAGAGAGAGAGAGGGGAGAGGGGAGGGGGGAGGGGAGAGGGGAGGGGGGAGGGGAGAGGGGAGGGGGGAGGGGAGAGGGGAGGGGGGGGGTTGGAGACGACACTCGCCTGCAGTGACAGCAGTTTATATACAACACACACTATCCCGTTTTTTTGGGTAAAATCCCTCCATCTCCATTTCTATCGCTATACGTGTTTTATTCTCTCTCTTCCGGTCTGCATCCTGAGTCCAATTAAATATGCTCTAATTTGCATGCATTTCAAGGACAGAAATCAGATCATTGGATAAAGTCATATTCATAATTCATGTTTGATTTTATTTACTCATATAAAGGTTTTTCCAGAGTGGAATTCTCCATGTTTGTAGGAATAAAATGTTGTATAAAGCAGGTGAATGATTTATGAAGAATATAGATATGAATAAAAGTGTGTAAAGCTGCAGAAGTGGAGATCTCTGACTCATTAAAGACTGAGACTGAAATCTACAGACGCTGATAGATCAAGAGCAATCAAAGAAACAGTTCAATGTGTGTGTGGATGTTTTCTGTCCACGAGTGTGAAAGAAGACGAATGTTATGGAGGAAACATGAAAACAGTGTTATAGCCTGTAGTGTCTCGCCTTAAACACTAATAAACTGAAATAACATGGAGTTATATTACTAAATCAAATAATATTAGCCACTTACATCCTCCATTTCCCTTTGACTTCTACACTCTCTCATCATCACTCGAGGGAAACACGGCCTTCGTGAGAGACGAGTCGAGCGATTTGGCATGACAAACATAAACAGTTTATCTTGGATTAGTGCTTATTTATTTTTGCTATGATCTCGACACAATCCTGCAGAAACTATAATTATGCTCCCAAACGACACGTCTGAGTTATTACAACTGTTCATTGTTTATCAATCCTCCAAGCCGAGACGGGAATGTAGATCACACTTTTTTATGATCTACAAAACAGACAGTCACAAAAACAATAACATCCCCTATTTAGTCTAATATAACTGAAATAGACC
Source organism: Tiaroga cobitis (assembly GCA_030578255.1). Lineage (NCBI taxonomy): Eukaryota > Metazoa > Chordata > Actinopteri > Cypriniformes > Leuciscidae > Tiaroga > Tiaroga cobitis. The sequence goes on from JAROOI010000088.1 coordinate 123,965, forward strand.
AAATTCTATATTTAAACAACACCAAAACACAGGGTGAACCAACACCATGAAGATGCGCTTCCTCTTTAAAAACAGGCTGCAGGATTTGCAATGGCAGAAAACTCGCAAAGAGCGCTCATTTTATTATCATTAAAAAGCGGTTATACAACTTCATCGCGATCTCACAATGTTCCATTAGGCTGTCAGTAAAGCTGATACACAATCATGTCTTATTTACATAGCCTAACTGCTTATTATAACAAGAGGATTTGCGCGCGCATAGATCTAATCCACTCACCGCTCAAAACACCGGAGTTTCGCCAATATTCTTTTATTACGGAGAAAACTGATCCTACACCAGCATTTATGGACAGCTTTTCCCTCTAAAAGCAATCAAGTATATGGAAGCTTGTTTTCGCCACGGAATAATAATAAAAAAAAGATAATTGCGACTTTTTATCTCACAATTCTCACATGGATTTCTCCGAGTTTCACAATTCTGACTTTGACACGCAATTGCGACTGTACATCACGCAACTCTGACTTTATAACTTGCCATTTTGATTTTATATCACGCAATTCTGAGAAAAATTTCCCTTATTTTATAGGCTGTTTTTAGCAGGTAAATTAATATGAAAATTCGACAACTCACGGTCCGACTAATTTCCAATGCATATTTCTGAAGACAATGTGTTATTTAAAATTACAGAGATTAGTGCACCTGTGTGCTAAATGCTGCTGATGACATTTCGTTATAAGTAAATGCGCGCAATAAGTAAATATAAGTATAAGTAAATTTTGCTCTCAATAATAAGTTTGCTGAATGACTTAGGGGGGGCACGTTGTGTCATCTGGGGGGGGGGGGGGGGGGGGGGGGGGGGGGCACTGCCCCCTAATGCCCCTCAATGCCCCCCAATGCCCCCCCTTGGCGACGGGCCTGGTGTGAGCTACAAGAGGCATTGGATGAGTGTGTGTGTGTGTGTGAGCCACAAGAGGCATTTGGATGAGTGTGTGTGTGTGTGTGAGCCACAAGAGGCATTGGATGAGTGTGTGTGTGTGTTTTCTTGATCAGTGATTAGTTCTAAAAAAAAACTGTTTTTCTTAGTAACATTTGACGAGTCTATGTACCCGTTTCCATTATAAATAAAGCTTTAAGTGCGATAGAAGATTACATGCATGTTAAAGTTCTTTGTGGAACAAATGATGCCAATAAACAACCTTTATTTTCAGGTGACATTAAACGGGGTAAAGTTGAATCAGGAATATCTTAGTCGCCTGACTCAACATTTCAGTAACACTGTACAATAAGGTTCATTATTAACATGAACTAAGAATGAACAATACATGTGCAGCATTTATTAATCTTAGTTAATATTCATTTCCACATTTACTAATACGTTATTAAAATCAAAAGTTGTATTAGTTAACATTAGTTACTGCACTGTGAACTAACATGAACACACAATGAACAGCTGTATTTTTATTAACTAACATTAACAAAGATTAATAAATAGGCCTACTGTAAGAAATGTTTTGCTCATTGTTAGTTTATGTTAGTCAATACACTAATGTTAACTAATGAACCTTACTGTAAAGTGTTACCAACATTTGTTTGTAATAGAATCACATTGTTTGCATGTAATTCTCCTCACACCTTTTTCCTCGTGGAATAGCTGAGTTTTTGTTTTTTGTGCTTGTCCTTTACATGCACACACACACACCAGCATTGTGTCCCTTAATCACCTCATGCACAATAAGAATAGTTGAGTCTAAAAATATCATTCTCATTAGATCAGCACATACTCCAACCGGCGACTGAAGGACAGAAACAATCCTGTTAAAATCTCCGCCAACTCTGTTATTTACTCAACAGTAGCGTGCATGCAGTGACTGTTCTGATCAACGAGTGAGTGTCCAGCTCACACACACACACACACACACACACACACACACTGACCCCTGGCACAGCTCGAGCAAACAGCGTCTGCACGCGATGATCAGGGTCCGAGCGCGCGCATGAACTCTGCTGCACCTGACGGGACCTCTTTTTAGGGGACGTGCACGCGCATAAAACTATTACTGTAAAAAAAAAACTGGTTTGTTTCATCGAACCTGATGATGATATTAATAATTCAATTCAGTTTACATATATGTGTAAAGCGCTTTTCACAATACTCATCGTTTCACAGCAGCTTTACAGAGAAAGCATGAGTCCACATTGGAGTTTACAGTGAACTGTTGTCAGAGGAGACTGTCTAAGTTATGCATTTCAGAAATGTAGGCCTACACAAAATCACAGTTAGCGAACAATTTATTAATTTAAACAATGTAATAGTTTAAGGCAGAAACAATGAGCTCATTGAAGTAATGAATACTTGTTTGTTAACAAATGATTTTGACAATAATCAAAATAAATATTAGAATTGTTTACTATTTTAAAAATAAATACAAGGGTTCGTTTTTGGGTCAGATATGTATAGCTGCATCTACAATGCAAAGTATTTTAAACATTTGATTTTTGTTAATTATTAAACAGGCAGTTTATATATATATAGGCCTATACAGTATGTGCTCATATAAAAGGATATTTGTTTTACTTTTAGCCTAATAATTTTATCACACAGGACTGATTAAGTAAGCTTCAAAAATGTTTGTCGAAACTCTGGCCAGTTACAACATTTCAAATATACAAATGAAGTTGAAAATAATAACATAACTTATAGGTGTGCTCTGCGTGTCAAGCAGTCACAGATCTGCGGCGCGTGCACGTGTCTCGTGTGTTTCTGCCTGACTCAGCAGAAGCCGTGCGCGCGACCCTCGGGCTTCCGCACGCAACTATTGTTGATCCGCGTGCGCGCGCTCACCGAGCCGCCAGAGAACGGAAGGTGATACAGTTGCGCATGCGCGTGCGTGAGCTGGAACCCTTTGATCTTCACCGCTCACCTTTCCTTCTCACGCTCGCGCTCTGTGTCTCGGGTCACGCGCGTGACAGAAATATGAATGAACTTTATTGACCCCCGCGGCGATGATCTGCTTCTGCGAGTGTTTTCATTCACAAACCTTCATTCTGACGAGTTTGATCAATACTGTCGTGTTTGTGGAGGATCGAGCTGCAGTGGATTCACACCTCACATTAATTCATTCATTTATTATTCAATAAATAGATAAATTGAGTATAGGCTATTTTAAGTATTGAAAGCTGTGAAAGCAATGAATGAATGAAAGCAATGATACCTTATGAATTGAGTAATTTCCTGGGAATGTTATGCATGTAAACAAAATAGAATTTCATTGAAATCTTTACAGTGAAACGTTTCTAATAATGATCCGAAATATCATATAACAGAAATAGCCCTTTGTGAGTTCAGTCTCTATCAACATTTTTTTTAAAACATCATCCGGATGATCCGGTGTGTCAGAGATCGACCGAGGACGGGGAATATCTGTGTTTTTCACTTTCTGTGTGTTCTGTGCTGAAGGTCATTACACTGGAGAACACATATAGTGGTGTTTGTTTTGTTTTATGTACCACACACACACACACAATTCCCTACGTGACACTTCACATTTGATGTATTTTTGTTGAAATAACTTATTTTTCTTAGTTTTTTTTATAATCAGGTACATTAGGGTTTTATGTTACATTTAATGTTATTAAATAAATGTTTATTGCTGTAACTTTCTTGTGGAAAAGCTGGGCTGCGTTCAGCGCCGACAAAACGTTGCAGAACGTTTTTTAAACAGAAACGGTGACGCGTTGAACGCACTGTTGTGATGACGCAAGAGTTGCAACTACGGCAGCTGAGAAGGCTTTTTGTGTTCTTTGTGAAGAATTTTCGGAGCCTGATGAAGTCGGTATAAATATGTTTAATACTACAAAATATGCCCGATGTTGTTACTGCACTTGCCGCCCAGAACACAAGAGAACATCCCAATAGAGTGAAGGGATTTGTGGAAACTGAAATGGAAGCACATCTTACCTAATAAAGACTAAAACACATCTATTTAGCCTCACATAGGCCTACTGACTTTATTTGTGGTTCATAATGTTTTATTAATACCCTGTATTTTCTTTCTCATTTTTAGAAAAAAAGCACTTTACATGCATTGTTTATTTCTATGCCAAATGTCACACACTTGCAATGAAACTAAAAATATAAACAACTACATCATTATGTTGATATCCTATATTTTTACAATAATACTTACGACAAACATGTCTTCTAATATCCTCAGTTGTTGCGTATCGAACACATTTGTAAATTACTTCCATTGTGCGAGTTCACTTTAATACCGCATGCTTTATATACATGTTGCTGCTGATTGGACTGCAGTTCTGACACGCCCACCAAACAAGAGAAAACGCATCTCAAACCCCGTTGCACACCGGTGCACGCCGTTTCCAGGAAACATGACGTTCAACCCGGAAACCGTAGCAAAACGTTGCACACCGTTGTGATCTTGAACGTGCCCCTGGTGTGAGGAGCTTTGATTGATCATGTGACTCTCACCTCCACTGTGATTGGTGGTTGTCAGTGAATAGGTCGGTAAATTAACATTATATCAGTTAAGTCTGTAAAACCTAAAACGTTGCTGTATTTTTTACGGTAAATTTCTGGCAACCACAACTGCCATTATTTTTAATGTAAATTTATCGGATTTTTTTTTACAGTGAGATACACACAACAGGATGCGTGTGTGTGTGTGTGTGTGTGTGTGTCTGGAGCAGCAGCTGATTACAGGACTGCAGTTTCAGGTGTGTGAAGATCAGTGTTTCAGTTCTTCACACAGATTGCGTGTCGGCAGCTCATTTTCCCATGAAAACATGACACTTCAAAACCTCTCACTCTATTCAGGGCAGCAATCACACACACACACACACACACACAAAAAGGTGAGGCAGGTGTTCTGCTGTTGCGTGATGAAGGTTGAACGGTTTCACACTCCTTTGACTTTCATCTTCTGAGATTCCTTTGAGTTTTAGTGCTGAAGGCGAATGATTCTCGCTCTGTTAGTTGGACCTTTGACTCTCAAACACACGCGACTCTTCGTGCTTCATCATCATCATCATCATCATCATCATCATCATCATCATCATCATCATCATCATCTTCATCATCATCTTCATCATCATCATTATCATCTTCATCATCATCATCATCATTATAATCATCATCTTCATCATCATCTTTATCATCATCATCAGACTGTTCCAGAGTTTTGGTGCTAAATAGGAAAAGGATCTACCGACTGCAGTCGAATTAGATATTCCAGGTATTATCAACTGGCCGGAGTTTTGAGATCGCAATAGACGTGAAGGACTATAATGCGTTAAGAGCTCGCTCAAGCACTGCGGAGCTAAACCATTTAGTGCTTTGTAAGTAATCAGCAAAATTTTAAAATTTATACGATGTTTAATAGGGAGCCAATGCAGTGTTGACAGAACCGGGCTAATATGGTCATATTTCCTGGTTCTGGTAAGAACTCGAGCTGCGGCGTTTTGAACTAGCTGTAGTTTATTTATTAAGCGTGCAGGGCAACCACCCAGTAGAGCATTACAATGATCTAGCCTTGAGGTCATGAACGCATGGACTAACTGTACCGCATTTGGCATATGTCGTATTTTAGATATATTTTTAAGATGGAAGAATGCGGTTTTACAGATACTATTCACGTGACTTTCAAATGAAAGATTGGTATCAAAGAGCACACACACACACACACACACACAGGTTCCTAACCGACGACGAAGACTTGACAGAGCAGCCATAAAGTGTTAGAATGTATTCTGGGTATTCCCATAGATGCACTGGTGGGTGAGAATTGAGACCTTGTATTCAATCCTAGCAGAAACGGGAAGTAAGTGGAGAATGGGTGTGATGTAGTCGTACTTTCGCACTCTCATCAGGATCCTTGCAGCACTGTTCTGTTAGAGATCCTGATGAGAAGAGCGTTACAATAATCCAGTCTGGAGGAGACAAAGGCGTGGACCAGTTTTCAGCATCAGCTAAGGTGAGTGTAGAACGGAGTTTTGCAATATTTCTGAGATGATAGAAGGAGATCTTGCAAAGGTTTTTGATATGTGCTTCAAAGGTGAGTTGTGGATCAAATCTTACACCAAGATTGGTGACTGTTGTGGAGAGGGGAATGTCTTGAACAGAGATAGGTATACCGTTATGGAGGATGACTGGACTTGATGTGAGCTGCCAACAAGAATTGCCTCAGTCTTGGAGCTGTTCAACTGGAGAAAATTATGTTTCATCCACACCTTTATCTCCTCCAGACAGGCGGTGAGGGTTGAAGACGATGATGATGTTGGCGAAGCTGCAGTGGAGTGTGAGTTAGATTTCATGTACAGTTGTGACTCATCAGCGTAACAGTGAAATGAGACTCCATGGCGGCTGATTATGTGGCCGAGGGGGAGGATGTAAATGATGAAGAGGATGGGGCCAAGGACCTGGGGTACTCCGCAGGTGACTGTGTGTTGCCGGGACCTTGCGCTTCCAAATGAAATATACTCTGTTCTGTCAGTGAGGTATGATTTAAACCAGTTCAGAGCAGTGTCAGTGAGTCTAGTGGTTTGATGTAGCCGGTTGAGAAGAATGCCATGATCCACAGTGTCAAAAGCAGCAGACATGTATGAGGAGGGAAGGCGAGCCAGCATCAGCTGCCATTCGTAGGTCATTTGTGACTCTAACCAGGGCTGTTTCTGTGCTATGAGCAGAGAGGAAACCAGACTGAAATTTTTCAAAAAGGTTGTTAAGTTTGAGGTGGTCCTGGAGTTGGGCGGCGACAACTTTTTCCAGTACTTTGGAGAGGAATGGAAGATTGGAAATGGGCCTGTAATTTGTAAGTGTATCTGGATCAAGGGTTTTTCAGAAGTGGTCTGATTATGGCAGTTTTAAGGGCAGATGGAACATTGCCAGCCTGGAGGGAGTGGTTTATTACAATGGTAATCAGAGGGCTTAGGACAGGGGGTTTGCTTTGACTACAGCAGTAGGAAAGGGGTCGAGGGCACAGGTGGTGGGTTTCATCCTTTTGATGAACTTCTCAACCTCTTGCTGGGAGATTTCTGGAAAACACTGTAGGGGCTGGGAGATTGCAAGCTGTGAGTGTACAGTCGGGGCGGGTTGTGTTGAGGATCCAGGAAAGGAAGAGTGGATTGAGTCTTGTTTTGTTTTGAAAAAGGCCAGCAAATTATTACAGTGCTCTTCTGTATTTTCTGTGAGTGAGGGGGTCTGTGGTTTGAGAAGATGATTTATGGTGGAGTAAAGCTGCTTGGAGTTTCCGGGACAGTTTCTGATGACGGTTGAGTAGAACTGTGACCGTGCCTCTGTGAGTGACTTTGAGTAGTTCTTTTGGTGTTCCCGAAAAGCTTGTTTGTGCACAGTGAGACCTGTGGCTTTGTATCTCCGCTCGATGGCACGCCCAGATGCCTTCATTTTCCGTAGCTCACTGGTGTACCAGGGGGCTGATCGGGAGAAAGTGACTGTTCTGGTTTTGACCGGGGCGTGGAGATCCAGGATACTCTTAAGGGTGTTGTTGTAGTAATCCACAGGGTCCATGGCTGGTAAACAGTTTACGGAAAGGAGATGCTGGAGGTCAGATGCCATAGTCTCTGGGTTGATGCTTTTTAGATTTCTGAAGCAGATTTGGCGTTTGGGCTTGATGAGGGTGGACGGTTAAGATATCTTCATGGAAATGGCCTTGTGGTCGGAAACACCCAGATCATAGGCCAGAAGATTACTGAGATGAGCAGAGTTTGTAATGACCAGGTTGAGTGTGTGCCCCCTGGTGTGAGTGGGGACATCGACAAGTTGTGTCAGATTAAAACAGTCGAGTAATTGGAGGAATTCTGCGGCAAAACGGCAGGTAGGGGAGTTGACATGAATACTCATATCTCCAAGGACTATAATATTGGCAGACATTGTACAGAATGTTGAGAGAAGGCTGGACATTTCTGGGATGAAAGATGAGTTTGGTTTGCGTGGCCGGTAAATGAGAAGTATTGTTGTGGAGAGAGGTGGCTTACATTTAAATGCAAGGCATTCAAAAGAAGACAGCTCAGGCAGGGTTATAGGGGACAGGCCCAGATCACTTCGGTGGATGAAGGTAGCAGTAGCCAGGAGGACAGGTCTCATTTAAGACAAAAAAACTGGTTTGTGGCAGGTTTCTGTAAGGCACACCAAATCCAAACATTTATCCAGAATATGGTCATGTATGAGGCAAGATTTGTTTGTGATGGATTGTGCATTGAACAGTTCAATCTTGATGGTAGATGGAGCAGTGTGTCTCTGTATTGCTGTCGGCTGTCGAAGTGGTGTCCGCAGAATAATATAAAATTCATAGACAATTGGAAAAGTTTTTGGGGCAAGCCTGATCTGTTGAAAAGAGATGGTATCCATCCCTCCTGGGCTGGTGCTGCTCTTCTCTCTAGTAATTTGGCTCATAGTCTTAGAGATAAAACATGACAATCTGGGGCTCAGGTCAGGAAGCAGACAGACTGGCTAATCCGACCGTCTGCTAGCGTCCTCACGTCACCAAGGTCAGATAAATCCCATCACATAGAGTCTCTTTCACCTAGATGTCATCATATAGAGACTGTGTCTGTTCCCGCGAATTTGGAAATCCAAAAAATGTCAGGTTAAAACTTTAATTGATGTTCAAAAAATAAAAAACAGATATAATACAGATGAGCAAATGATAAAGCTTGGGTTGCTGAATATTCGATCCCTTACTTCAAAATCTCTCATAGTTAATGATATGATTTCAGATTATAATCTTGATATGCTGTGTTTGACAGAAACCTGGCTAAAACCAAACGATTACATTATTTTAAATGAGTCAACCCCACAAGATTACAGTTATAAACATGACCCTCGTCTGAAAGGCAAAGGGGGAGGTGTTGCTGTAATTTATAGTAATATTTTCAAAACCACTAAGAAATCTAGCTTTAAATATACTTCTTTTGAAGTATTGGTGCTTAATGTAAAAATATATAGTGTAAACGATAAATCACATTTGAGAATTATGCTGGCTACTGTATACAGGCCACCAGGGCACCATAAAGATTTTATCAAAGAATTTGCGGACTTTCTATCAGAATTAGTATTGGCTGCAGATAAAGTACTAATTGTTGGTGATTTTAATATACATGTAGATAATGAAAAAGATGCATTGGGATTGGCATTTAAAGACATTGTAAACTCAATTGGAGTTAGACAACACGTGTCAGGACCTACTCATCGTCGTAATCATACTCTAGATCTAATATTATCACATGGAATAGATGTTGATGCCGTTGAAATTCTGCAGCAGAGCGATGATATCTCAGATCATTATCTAGTCTCATGTAAATTACATTTAGCCAAGACTGCAAAGCCGACTCCGTGTTATAAATACGTTAGACCTATAACTTCTGCCACTAAAGATTGCTTTATCAATAATCTTCCTAATCAGTTTCATCATCTCAGCATCCCGGATAGCTTAGAAGAACTTGATATTGCAACAGAAACGTTTAACTCTCTCTTTTCCAGCACTTTAGACGCAGTTGCTCCGTTGCGCTTAAAGAAGATTAAAGAAAATAGCCCAACACCGTGGTACAGCGAGCACACCCGGGCCCTTAAGAGAGCAGCCAGAAAAATGGAGCGCAACTGGAAGAAAACTAAACTAGAGGTATTTCGGATTTCGTGGAAAGAGAGCTCGATTGCTTACAGAGAGGCTTTAAAAGCTGCTAGATCTGCTTATTTTTCAAACCTATTAGAAGAAAATAAACATAATCCAAGGTATTTATTTGAAACAGTGGCTAAACTAACGAAAAAGAAAGCTTCAAGCTCAGAAGTGTCCAAGCAACACAGCAGTGATGACTTTATGAACTTCTTCACTTATAAGATTGATAATATCAGGGACAAAATTATAACTATGCAACCGTCTACCACAGTATCGCATCAGGAAGTGCATTGTAGTCTCCCTGAGGAAAAATTTGATTCATTTGTTGCTATAGGAGAGGAAGAATTCTGCAAACTCGTTAATTCATCTAAATCGACAACTTGTATGTTAGATCCTATACCGACTAAGCTACTGAAAGAGATGTTTCCAGAGGTCATATATCCTCTTCTTAATATCATTAATTCATCTTTGTCTCTAGGATACGTACCAAAAACCTTTAAACTGGCTATGATAAAACCGCTTGTTAAAAAAACACAACTTGATCCTACAGAATTAGTCAATTACAGGTCGATCTCGAATCTGCCTTTTCTGTCAAAGATATTAGAAAAAGCAGTATCTTCACAACTGTGTTCCTTTCTAGAAAGAAATGATATCTGCGAGGATTTTCAGTCCAGATTTAGACCGTACCATAGTACTGAGACTGCTCTCATTAGAGTCACAAATGATTTGCTCTTATCATCGGATCGTGGTTGTATCTCTCTATTAGTGTTACTCGATCTTAGTGCTGCATTTGACACAATTGACCACAAAATTCTTTTAAATAGACTAGAAAACTATGTTGGCATTAGTGGAATTGCACTAGCATGGTTTAAATCATACTTATCTGACCGTTATCAGTTTGTAGCAGTAAATGAAGAGATGTCTTATCGATCACAAGTTCAGTATGGCGTACCACAAGGCTCAGTACTAGGACCGCTGCTGTTCACTCTGTACATGCTACCATTAGGAGATATCATTAGGAAACATGGAGTTAGCTTTCACTGTTATGCCGATGATACTCAGCTGTATATTTCTTCAAAACCCAACGAAACTTACCAATTCACAAAATTAACGGAATGCATAGCTGATATAAAAAATTGGATGACTAGTAATTTCCTACTACTAAATTCTGAAAAGACAGAGATTCTAATTATTGGACAAAAAACTTCCACACGTAATAACCCAGAATACTGTCTAACACTTGATGGCTGCTCTGTCAAGTCTTCGTCGTCGGTTAGGAACCTGGGTGTGCTCGTTGATACCAACCTTTCTTTTGAAAGCCACGTGTCTAGTATCTGTAAAACTGCATTTTTCCATCTTAAAAAAATATATCTAAAATACGCCATATGCTCTCATTGGGAAATGCGGAACAATTAGTCCATGCGTTCATGACCTCAAGGCTAGATTATTGTAATGCTCTACTGGGTGGTTGCCCTGCACGCTTAATAAATAAACTACAGCTAGTTCAAAACGCCGCAGCTCGAGTTCTTACCAGAACCAGGAAATATGACCATATTAGCCCGGTTCTGTCAACACTGCATTGGCTCCCTATTAAACATCGTATAAATTTTAAAATATTGTTGATTACCTACAAAGCACTAAATGGTTTAGCTCCGCAGTACTTGAGCGAGCTCTTAACGTATTATAGTCCTTCACGTCTATTGCGATCTCAAAATTCCGGCCAGTTGATAATACCTAGAATATCTAAATCGACTGCAGGCGGTAGATCCTTTTCCTATTTAGCACCAAAACTTTGGAACAGTCTTCCTACCATTGTCCGGGAAGCAGACACACTCTGTCAGTTCAAAGCTAGACTAAAAACACATCTCTTTGACCTAGCATACACATAACGCACTATAGACTTCTATAAATTCAATGTTAGGCTGCATAGATTAGGTCAGCCGGAACTGGGAACACTTCCCTTAAATCTTGATGTACTCGCTACATCATAAGAAGAATGGCATCTACGCTAATATTAGTGTCTTTGTTTATCCCGAGGTTTTCCCGCAGCCTGCCGGATCCAGGCCGTGTCCAGATCTGACGAAGGAGATCCGCCTGGACCCGATGACAATGCAGTGCTGAAGTGTCCACTATCCTCTCCCTATGGAGGATCCCTTTCCCACTCTACAGATAAAGCGTTGTGAATTCCGGCTCGCGTACCCCGAAGTGATAAAATAAAACAAAATTCTGTATCAAAATTTATAGGCAAGAAAAGTAGTTTGTTTAGGCTGGGTTGTATGAATTATAAACCTGCGCACATATTTTAAAAAGCACATAACTATAGAATCAATTCTGAATGAGCATGTGAACGCCGTCAGCGTTAATCACAGGTTCGCGTTTAAAAGTCTGATCATTTCGACGGAGGTGAATCAGTCAAAGTTAACTTTAGCTGGAAGTAACATTATTCAAGAACCGCTATAATGCCAAAACAATCTGTTACCTTAAATTATATGTTTTTCTCTGTAAAGCTGCTTTGAAACAATCCATTGTTAAAAGCGCTATATAAATGAAGATGACTTGACTTGACTTGTATTGGCCGGAGTAGACTGAAATCCACTCTTCATTTTCCCTCCCGATCAGTGCGTACTGTTGCCGTGGAAACTCCAGCGTTACTAGTCCTAGTAGTGGTAGCGCCCTGATGACGTGTTGGAGATGCGACGAGGCGTGCGCCAGACCAGAGGGATGGGATGTTGTGTTCAGACCGGGAGAAAACAAACTTTCGGCCGCAGCTTCTGTGAATGTAACGCGGCCGGCGAAGTAGTCTAAGTTGTTTAATGACCGATATGCACGATGGAGTGGTGTAGTTGTTGAATTTCTTCAGTTGGGTGACGGAATACTTCAACATCATGTCAGTCGTAGAGAGTGATCTGTTAGCCGTTATCAATGCCCGTGATGCACAGAAGGGAGCCACCAGACACAGCAAGCGAACAGCAGCAACAACTTTGGGTGGAGGCCTCACAAACATCAGCAGCGACATCGGGTGAAAGTCTCTCGACGGCAGCGATGAACGGATACGGGAAACTCCGAGCAACGGTAAACTGGTAAGTAGACATCCGCTGGAGTCGGCGGAATCCGTACTGAACACAGACACTCCACAATGTTTACAAGTGAGTAACGACACTAGTATAATTTACTGGACGTAATACTGGTCGATAAACGTACTGTCTAGCCTAGTTGTATAGCAACAGCTGTTGCACAAAGGATTTCTGTCAGAGAAGCGGCGAACAAACAACGCCAGCGTCCTCTCATCACCACAGTATAGCGTATCTTTACTAGTATAATTACTAGTCTTCCAGTTTTTTATATCAGCTATGCATTCCGTTAATTTTGTGAATTGGTGCATTTCGTCAGGGCGTGAAGAAATATAGAGCTGAGTATCATCAGCATAACAGTGAAAACTAATGCCATGCTTCCTAATGATATCTCCTAAGGGTAGCATAGACAGTGTGTGTGTGTGTGTGTGTGTGTGTGTGTGTGTGTAGCATGTACAGAGTGAACAGCAGCGGTCCTAGTACTGAACCTTGTGGTACCCCATACTGAACTTGTGATCGATAAGACATCTCTTCATTTACTGCTACAAACTGATAACGGTCAGTTAAGTATGATTTAAACCATGCTAATGCAATTCCACTAATGCCAACATAGTTTTCTAGTCTATTTAAAAGAATGTTGTGGTCAATTGTGTCAAATGCAGCACTAAGATCGAGTAACACTAATAGAGAGATACAACCACGATCCGATGATAAGAGCAAATCATTTGTGACTCTAATGAGAGCGGTCTCAGTACTATGGTACGGTCTAAATCCGGACTGAAAATCCTCGCAGATATCATTTCTTTCTAGAAAGGAACACAGTTGTGAAGATACTGCTTTTTCTAATATCTTTGACAGAAAAGGCAGATTCGAGATCGGCCTCTAATTGACTAATTCTGTAGAATCAAGTTGTGTTTTTTTAACAAGCGGTTTTATCATAGCCAGTTTAAAGGTTTTTGGTACGTATCCTAGAGACAAAGATGAATTAATGATATTAAGAAGAGGATATATGACCTCTGGAAACATCTCTTTCAGTAGCTTAGCCGGTATAGGATCTAACATACAAGTTGTCGATTTAGATGAATTAACGAGTTTGCAGAATTCTTCCTCTCCTATAGCAATGAATGAAGAAGTGAAGAAGTTCATAAAGTCATCACTGCTGTGTTGCTTGGACACTTCTGGGCTTGAAACGTTATTTTTCGTTAGTTTAGCCACTGTTTCAAATAAATACCTTGGGTTTTGTTTATTTTCTTCTAATAGGTTTGAAAAATAAGCAGATCTAGCAGCTTTTAAAGCCTCTCTGTAAGCAATCGAGCTCTCCTTCCATGAAATGCGAAATACCTCTAGTTTAGTTTTCTTCCAGTTTCGCTCCATGTTTCTGTCCTCTCTCTTAAGGGTGTGTGTGTGTGTGTGTGTGTGTGTGCTTGCTGTACCACGCCGTTGGACTATTTTCTTTAATCTTCTTTAAGCGCAACGGAGCAACTGTGTCTAAAGTGCTGGAAAAGAGAGAGTTAAAAGTTTCTGTCGCAAAATATCGAGTTCTTCTAAGCTATCTTCATCATCTTCATCTTCATGTTCATCATCATCAATGCTGGCCTGCTCTTTTACTGATCTGAGGTCAGTCGCTGCATTATTTACACTTCATTAATGGTTCATCAAGCAACCAAATACAAGCAGCACAGACTCTTTAAAAAAATATATATATATATTTTAGATGTTGCATTTATTTTTATAAATACTATATTGGTTCTGCATTTGACCTGTTTTCACACATTTTCAATGATTTCTGCAAAACTCTACACAAAAGAAATATACCTTTTACACAGGTATCTCCACGATTTCATTCAACAAACACAAGAGAGAGAGAGAGAGAGAGAGAGAGAGAGAGAGAACAGTATAATTAAACTGAAGCACATGTTCTACACCTTCAAACTCGTGACTGTCAAATTTATTTGTAGCCAATTTTTTTCATTGAAGTTAACATATTAATCATTGTATTTAACTGTATCTGCACTCTTTAATTTAGTCTGTTTACTGTAATAGACCTTGAGCTGCAAAATCATTCCTGAATCTCAGTAAGAGTTTTTTTAAGGGCCAAAGTTTGTGAATTATTTGAGTTTGACGTGGAAGTTTGAGGTTTGTACAGATTGTTGTCTTATACAAGATTATGTTTAGTTGTGAGAACATGGTGAATTGTTTCATGAATTGTGTGTTAGCAATTTAGAAAAACTGTAATTGTTATATATTATTTTTATTATTATATGAATTACTAATGATTATATTTAATTAAATAATTTAAATAAATCAGTTTTCAGTCTACAGAATAATCTAGATAGATAGATAGATAGATAGATAGATAGATAGATAGATAGACAGATAGATAGATATGTGATTGTTCTGCATTTCCTCATGGTAATGACACTTGCATTCATTTGGTCTAATTATATCATCAATTATAATAACATTCATGCATTTCGAGTGTGACTTCATTGTCCAAACTGTCCTTCCGTGATTCATGAGGAGTGTGTGTCATTTATCAGCTCCTGAACTCGCGGTTCACACGCGAGGAACCGGATTACAGTCAGTCAGTGAAGGATTAAACGGAGTTTGCGTGAGTTTGCGTGAGTCGAGCTGAGCGATCCATTCACCGCAGAAACCCTGAAGACAAGAGCCTTCGCGTGACTGACCGAGCTGAACAACGAGACACACACACACCCACGCGCACACACTAGCCTATTCTTGTCACTTTAGTGAAGTCTATTTGTCATCAATGTAAATAAAAACCAATAAAAATATACTAATTATAATAACACATATAATAGTGCTATAATAGTGCTATAATAGTGCTATAATAGTGCTATAATATAATATAATATAATATAATATAATATAATATAATATAATATAGTCTACCACGCAAAAAAAAAAAGAGTTGTATATTTCGTGCATATGTTTTAGGACATTAGAGGGACATTCACTCTCACCAGACCCTTCACATGATCTTTAATCAACTGAACATACCAACCCTCTGAAGATGATCAGGGCGCAGATCATCTCATTCTCATTCAGCGAGATGATTTCTAAAGTAAAGAGATTCGAAATACAAAAGAAACGACTGAAACATAGCGTGCACTGCTGAAATCACAGGTAAATCACTGCGCGAGCATGACAGAATCGAGACAGATGAAGGATCTCTAGATGCAGTTTATGGTGAAGAAACTGAACTCATGAAGAACTGAACTCGTTTGCCCCTCCAGCGTCCTCGCGCACGCGCGCTCGCGCTCTCACGCAACGCGGGCAATGTTTAACCCGCGCGCCACAGGTGCACGCACGCGATGCTGTTTATCTGAGCGTGCTTCAAATCACGATAACAGTCTGAGGTCGCGAAACTCTTCCAAAGGAAACCGACCACAGAACTCAGACTCTGATTTACTGCAGCTCTTCGAGGGTCACATGCTACTCCATTCTGGCGGCTTTTCCTGTTGACACAGCGAGCGAGAACTGTGAACATGTAGTGCAGGGGCTCTGAAACACACACACACACACACACACACACACACCTTTGCACGCTAGAGCTGTAGTGCAGGGGCTCTGAAACACACACGCACCTTTGCACGCGATGCTTTACCTGTTGCTTAATGAGTTCCGAGCGCGTGCCAGGCGGAACATGAACCCGCAGATCAATGCGCGACTGTGTCTTGTAGGCAATCATCAGATGTGGTGCAATAACTATTTATTTAGTCCTATAATTGCTGAAACTGTCAAACTAATTTATGGCACTAATTCTAACTATTAAGATCATATCAATGAACAAGAAGAAGCGTGTTTACGTTCATTCTTTCCTTTTTTCTATTTACATGCATTACGCCTGTTCTAGAGCTGTGTATTTTTCAGATTTATATGAATATAATCTATAATCTGCATTGTGCATTTATTTCTTGGTCTATGCATTGATTTATGACGCAAGCTCTAAATCAACATGCACCAATGCTACAGTTTTCTATAGGCTATATGTCATATTCATTTAAGTATTCATTACTTCAATGAGCTCATTGTTTCTGCCTTTAATATATTTTTTGCTAACTGTGATTTGTATATGTACATTTCTGGAATACATAACTTAGACAGTCTCCTCTGATAACAGATCACTCGTATATTGTAATATGGCATTTTCTGTAAATCTGCTGTGAAACGATGGCTGTGAAGCGCTATACAAATAAATGTGAATTGAATTAGTATCACATAAAAAATATTGGCCAACCAACCTTAACTTATTCATATTCATATAGGGTCTTTTATAGTTTCACATTATTTATTGATTAATTGATTGATTGATTAATTGATTAAAGGGACTTTTGAAAAATAGATGATATATATGTTCATTATGTTTAAGTTTCCGTGTTGAATTTACATTTAAAAAAAAAAAAAAAAAAAAAAAAATATATATATATATATATATATAGGCCTATATATATATATATATATTTATTTTATTTATTTTTGTTAATTTACAAAAATATTGTCATATAGATTTGTGGAAAGGCAAGAGAACCCAGTCTCATTAATAACTCATTAATGTTGCGCTGAGCGACGATCAGTAATAAATCTCAAATCACAGATTCTCATTCACAGATCATGACGTCACGCGAGCGCTCAGCCAATCGCGGCGCGCTGTCCTCTATAAAGCTCCTCGCGCCGGACTCCTCAACACACGCAGATTGACTCTGGATGAGTTACACAGATTCAGAAGAGAACAGAAGAGACAGATTCGTCAGATCACTCTGTGTAAGTCAGCTGTCGATGCCTTTTTCATTCAGAGAATATTTGATCATATGCAGATGTCATTTTATAATTTTTACTGCAAACTGTGAATTCTTTCTAGTTTCTTACTTGTTTTACACAATATTGCAGCTACTGCTTGTTCACTGACTGGTGTGCATGGTCAAAATGCTTTTATTTTTATTATAAAGTTTTTAGATTTAAAT
Source organism: Tiaroga cobitis (assembly GCA_030578255.1). Lineage (NCBI taxonomy): Eukaryota > Metazoa > Chordata > Actinopteri > Cypriniformes > Leuciscidae > Tiaroga > Tiaroga cobitis. The sequence continues at coordinate 141,669 of JAROOI010000088.1, forward strand.
CTAAACTTAATTTTATTATATAAATATATACATACATGCATATATACATACACACACACACACACATATATATATCGTGTGTATTCATTGACTCTTGCCTATGTTCCTTCGTTCAGAAAGTTTTGCACTGCATGAATCAGTGTATTATAGGGCATTTGCTGAATGTTGAAAGGTGTGTGTGTCTCAGATATGTGCTGACCTTGAGGCAAATCACTCCACATGTAGGTTATCATTAATGGATTTTGCGAAATGCAAATAACCAAACAATATGCATTGATTAAACTGCACAAATATATCAGTTAGTTGCATGCATGAACTAATAAACTAATAAACCTCATGCAATGGTTGCAGAAAGACACACCTTTCTTTTAGTAGCGCTACATTATTTCTCTGCATCTCAGTCCGCCGTATATTGATCTCTGTCCTGTTTTGCGCAGGTAACTCGTTCAGCAATGCCTCTAACGTGTGTGTGTGTGTGTCAGATATGTGCTGACCTTGAGGCAAATCACTCCAAGTTTAGTTTATCGTTAATAGATTTTACAAAAATAACCAAACAATATGCATTGGTTAAACTGCACAAATATATCAGTTAGTTGCATGCATGAACTAATAAACCTCACGCAATGGTTGCAGAAAGACACATCTTTACATTGCATTTAACATGTAATATTCATCAATATTATTGATCTCCTGCATCGACAGCATTATATGAGAACTGGACTGAGCTGGACGATGACATCACGGTTTCTCCAGAGCCGCTATATATATAAATGAACTAAACATTATTTATTTAAACATTAAACTACATTATTTATCCTATGTGAAAAAGATATCAGTTATTTGCATGCATGAACTAAAAAATCCTCATGCAATGGCACAGGTTGCAGAAAGACACATCTTTTGTTTAGTATCACTGCATTATTTCTCTCTCTCTCCGTCAGTGGTTTTGATCTCTCTTGTTTTGCGCAGGTAACCCGCTCAGCAATGCCTCTAACGGTTGTTCCGGTCCTGGGCCCGATCTCAGTGTCCGAGAGCCTCGTGGCCATCATCACCATATGTGTTGTGTATCTGCTAATGCGCCTCATGCGCACCAAGATTCCCGACGGGCTCCTGAAGCTTCCCGGACCCAAGCCTCTTCCCATCATCGGGAACATTCTGGAACTGGGAAGCAATCCGCATTTGAGCGTGACCGCCATGAGTAAGTGTTACGGGCCGGTCTTCCAGATCCAGATCGGCATGCGTCCCGTGGTGGTGCTCAGCGGGAACGAGGTGATCCGACAGGCGCTCCTCAAACAGGGCGACGAGTTCTCCGGGCGTCCCGACCTCTACAGCACCAGGTTCATCAGCGACGGCAAGAGTTTGGCCTTCAGCACGGATCAGGTGGGAGTGTGGCGTGCGCGGCGGAAACTAGCTCTTAGCGCACTGAGAACCTTCTCCACGGTTCAGGGCGAGAGCTCCGAGTATTCCTGCGCGTTGGAGGAACACATCAGCAAAGAGGGACTGTATCTGATCCAGAGGCTTCACAGCGTCATGAAGTCCGACGGGAGCTTCGACCCGTTCCGGCACATCGTGGTGTCCGTGGCCAACGTGATCTGCGGGATCTGCTTCGGCCGCCGCTACAGCCACGACGACGACGAGCTGGTGGGTTTGGTGAACCTGAGTGACGACTTCGGGAAGATCGTTGGAAGCGGGTATCCTGCGGATTTCATCCCGTTCCTGCGCATCTTTCCCAGTGCATCCATGAAGAAATTCCTTGCCATTAACGCTCGCTTCAACAAGTTCATTCAGAAGATCGTCTCGAATCATTACGACACCTTCAACAAGGTGGGCGCTTTTATCCGTGTGATCAGTTTTTGAGCGCTTTATATAATAGAAATGTAACAGAATTAATTCAATTTACATGTATTTGTATAGCGCTTTTCACAGTTTACAAAAAATGCATGCAATTACAATTTAGAGTGATCTGAGACCAGAGGTGACTAGGCCTATGTCAGAAATGTACATAGTTAGCGAAAAATGTATTAATTTAAACAATGTTATAATTAATGATGCAAACTTCAAAAATGAGATGCATTCAAATTCGTGTCGTTATTCACATCAATGTTTATTCAGTCCAGTTCAATAACTGTGTCAGTTTTGAAAATCAAAAGTTGGCCGTGTCGCTCAATAATGCGAAATGTGTTTCAGGACAACATCCGTGACATCACCGACTCGCTCATCGACCACTGCGAGGACCGCAAGCTGGACGAGAACTCCAACGTTCAAGTGTCCGATGAGAAGATCGTCGGAATCGTCAATGACCTCTTCGGAGCCGGTGAGTTCTGGATTAGGGATGCAGGAGATATCGGCATCAGTCGAGATATGTTCATTTGAAATGATATTTAAACCAATATATTTGGCCGCCGATAAATTAAAGCCGATAAATAATGTATTGTTTCCTCCAGCTGAGACGCATCAGATGCGCACTGTTCATCATGATGGTTTTAAATTGAAATATGATTGAAACCACTTCACAAAGGAAAGTACAACAAGTGGAAAGTGTCATATCAGCTATAGAAATTATAATGAGAACATTATAATTGTGTGTTTGGGACGTGGCTTTTAATGATGAGACTTTTGTTTTTGTAATCAAGCTTTCAAAAATTATATAAAAATTTGGATTGAAATTTATCGGCCAATATATATCGGTTATCGGCTTTCAAATATAAAGAATTATCGGTTATCGGTATCGGCCAGAATTTTCATACGGGTGCACTTATTTATTTATTTATTTATTTATTTAAAAGGGACGATGTATATTAATGAACATCTTAGCTTTTCAGCAATGTAAATATGCCAGAATTAGCCCCAGGGCTGCTTTACATCTGCAGTCCCCCGTCAGGTCATCACAATATCAAAGAACAAGGTATTGTGATGACATTAAAATTTAAGATTAAAATTAAAATTTTAATCATTAAAATTTAAGTATGATGCTACACAGTTTAAAGGACACCTTAAAGGGTTAGTTCACCCAAAAATGAAAATTAAGTCATTAATTACTCACCCCCATGCTGTATCAACCCCGTAAGACCTTCGTTCGTCTTCGGAACACAAATGAAGATATTTATGATTAAATCTGAGAGGTTGATCACTCCTCCATAGGCTCCCTAAGGGAATGACACCGGACGGCCCAGAAAGTCATTAAAGAAAATGTTTAAATATTCCATGTCACAACAGTGGCTCAACTATAAGTTTATCAAGCGACGAGAATACTTTTTGTGCGGAAATAAAACAAAAATAACGACTTTATTCGACTATTCCTTTTCTTCCTTGTAGGCCTGAAACGAGACTTCAAGAGATTTCCATGACGCACGCGCGAGAACTGAACTGAAGTAGTTGAAGGAGATCGCAATTCTCGCGCATGCGTCGTGGAAATCTCTTGAAGTCTCGTTTCAGGCCTACAAGGAAGAAAAGGAATAGTCGAATAAAGTCGTTATTTTTGTTTTATTTCCGCACAAAAAGTATTCTCGTCGCTTGATAAACTTATAGTTGAGCCACTGTTGCGACATGGAATATTTAAACATTTTCTTTAATGACTTTCTGGGCCGTCAGGATTCATTCCCTTAGGGAGCCTATGGAGGAGTGATCCAGCTGTCACATTTAATCATAAATATCTTCATTTGTGTTCCGAAGACGAACGAAGGTCTTACGGGGTTGGTACAGCATGGGGGTGAGTAATTAATGACTTAATTTTCATTTTTGGGTGAACTAACCCTTTAATATTCAAATAACATATTACAAGAGACACCACTGTTTTCAGACAGGTTACACATACTAATAAACAATAAAGTGCTATTCTATGTTCTTTAAGTACATTGTAATTATGCTAAAATACTAAAAAATACAATAAAGGGCTGGATCTGGTTTGGTATACATTCAAATACTTAAACAATACTACAGTGATCTTATCCATATACCTCGATTTGCAAAAAAATTTAGTTAATTGGTCACAATTTTGATGTGTCTTGAGCCATTGTTTAAGTTGGTTCTTAAAACTGGGGTAAGTCGGACATTCTCTAATAACAACCGGTAATTTGCTCCAAATCTCTGACCCCTTAATTGACAACACATATTGTCCAAATGTTGTACGCCTGTAAGGCACCACACAATCACCCCTGATGGAAGCCCTGGTAACACTTCTTCCCTCTCCCTGTTTTTTTCATGTAATGTATTCCCTCAGTGAGGGTGGGGCAAGTCCATGCAGGATCTTATATACAGCACAGGCATATTTTAGTATGAATGACACTAAAGCGTGTGTGTGTGTGTGTGTGTGCTCATCGGCAGGCTTCGACACCATCAGCACGGCTCTGTCCTGGGCTGTCGTCTATCTAGTGGCCTATCCCGAGATCCAGGAACGCCTGCAGGGAGAACTGAGTGAGTCTGTTTACATGGAGAGATATTGCATTTAAACTCTATTGCATTTGGATGCAACTGTTTTTTAAGAGGTGGCGTTTCACATGAACTCATATTAAAGCATGATTTGTTGAAAAACGGTCCACCGTTAAACACAACATTCACTGGGACACACACAGATCGTAGCCAGCAATGTAAAATAGCTCTGAATTTCCATGAGATTGTGTTTTAAAAACTTCTGATCTGACGAATGGCATTAAAATGTTTTCCAGAAGAGAAGATCGGAACGGATCGTCCGCCACGCTTGTCGGACCGAACGGACCTGCCGCTTCTCGAGGCCTTTATCCTGGAGATCTTCCGGCACTCCTCCTTCCTCCCGTTCACCATTCCCCACTGGTGAGTTACAGACGGCATCACGAGCTCATAACAGAGCACACGCGTGACTCCAGCTAACTGTGCTGTGTTCTTCTCTTTCAGTACGTCTAAAGACACGTCGCTCAATGGATACTTCATTCCCGGTGACACCTGTGTGTTTATAAACCAGTGGCAAGTCAACCACGACCCGTGAGTTTATTACATGAGTTCATGTAACTGTGAGACATGTTTAGAGAATCACAATCCGACTGTGGGTTTAACAAAGTACTGATTTGAAATATAGATTTACCATTGAATATATTTAAGTCTGATTAAAATAAGCAAACAATACAAATGTATTTAAATCAATTAATAATTAAATAATACATTTTCTTTTTTCCTAATATTATTTTAAACTGGTATAGTATATAATATAATAAATTAGTGTACTGTCTGTGGCGATACTATGGTACAATGATTTTAAATATATTTAATTGGATATTTATAGTAGATTCAAATAAGCAAACAATAAAAATATATTTAAATACATAATATAATAAAATGCATTTTTTCCCTAATAATATTTTAAACTGGTATAGTTTATAGTATAACAAATTAGTATCAGGTGGAAATATTATGGTACTTTTACATATATTTAAATGGTTCTCCATCCATGGTACTTCCAAGATTACCATAGTAAATGTCAACAATACCATACTATTTTTTTTTTTTTATAAGTGACACAGTTACTTCTTAAAGCAGGGGTTTTCAACCATGGTTGCCATACAAGTTTAGAGAAAAACATGTAACAATTTAAAACAAATAATAAAAAATATATTAATAGATATGTAAAGATGTAAAAAGATTATAATTAAATGGATTAAAAAAACAGAGTTAATGAAAATGTATTAAAATAGTTATAAAGTTCCCCCATAGTCAATCATTTTATGTTTATCTTGATCACCAAAATGACATATTTAAACGTTTTTCCTTGAAAAGAAATGTTTTCAAGGTCGTTTGTGACGCCAGAAACACCAGCGATTTCAAACCGTGTGTTTGAGACTGTCTTTGGTTCACTGCAGTTTTAAGCAGGAAATACTCAGCAATGCTGTCGACTTATGAACTTACACACAGTGTGTCTTAAAGCGTATTAAACACACCACATACACACATAAACAACATTAAACGCTGGATTTACACCACAGGGGGACTTTTACCCCCAATATATGAAAACATGTTTTACTATAAAACTGTGAGTAAAATCTAAAGTTGTATTCCAAAGTTTAGCCTGATCTCTCAGTAAATGAGCATTCAGTGTGGCGGCATTATAATGTCAATAATCGCGAGAAGATTTGAGATCCTCGCGAGAGGAAATCGCACAAGCGAAAGCCGCACGCGCGCATACTACTTTTCCGCACAGAATTTCTCTGCTCGCGCGAGCAGGATTGAAACCCGCGAGGAGAAAACTGTGCTTTGAGCGCGCGCAGAATCCCATGTACAAGTCCTTGCTCTGCTTCTCGCGAAACTTCAACCTGCTCGCTCGCTCGCGGTTCATCTTTTTGGCAGTAGGTGGGCGGATCCAGTCGGCATCATTTCACTACACATGATTGGTTACAGTTCCTGTCCTCTGTGATTGGCTGTACCATTTCGCTGTGTGCCAAATTATTCAAACATGGAAAAACTTTATATTACTGTTCAACTGTGACTTTATAATTTCCATGAGCTGTAATCATTGGCAGAACTATTCAGATAATTGAATAATTAATTTAGGAAAAGTAATATCACACTGTAAACTTAAAAAACATGAATGCAAGTATTGAGTATGAAGTAGAAATAGATGTGTAAAAACTCATTGTACAGTAAAATGTTCCCTGTCAGTCACTAGTCAAGTTTCCATCCACTTGTCAATTGAATTATCTGAAGTTCGGTAAAAAACCTCATGCGAATAAATAATAATAAAGAAACACCTTAAAATGTCTCAAATCAATTCTATATACCAATTTGATCGCAAAACAGCATGTGACGTCATTACACACAGGTTTTTATTCGCTTTAAAGCCGTTTGATGGAAACACACTTTCACCAGGTTTATTCGCATGAGGTTTTTTACCGAACTTTTTTAATTTTAATTTTACAGTGTGATATTACTTTTACTAAAATAATTATTAAATTATCTGAATAGTTCTGCCAATGATTACAACTCATGGAAATCAAAACTCTATATCTCAGAATATTAGAATAAAGAATGTATAATACAGAAATATCAACCAGGGAAGAGCCTTTAATCTCTCTACTACATGAACTTAAGAAGTGAAATAAATTCATGTTTATTACTGGAAATTATAAAGTCACAGTTGAACAGTAATATAAAGTTTTTCCATGTTTGAATAATTTGGCACACAGCGAAATGGTACAGCCAATCACAGAGGACAGGAACTGTAACCAATCATGTGTAGTGAAATGATGCCGACTGGATCCGCCCACCTACTGCCAAAAAGATGAACCGCGAGCGAGCGAGCAGGTTGAAGTTTCTCGAGAAGCAGAGCAAGGACTTGTACATGGGATTCTGCGCGCGCTCAAAGCACAGTTTTCTCCTCGCGGGTTTCAATCCTGCTCGCGCGAGCAGAGAAATTCTGCACGCAAAAGTAGTATGCGCGCGTGCGGCTTTCGCTTGTGCGCGCGCGGATCTCATTTCCTCTCGCGAGGATCTTAAATCTTCTCACGATTATTGACATTATAATGCCGCCATAGTTCAGAGAGAGTGTGTTCGGCTGCAGTTCCAAACGCTTCCACTAGAGGAAAATCACTTCCCATTCATTTGCAATGCAATGCTCATTTTTGCCTGTGAAGAGCACAAGTGTGAACAGTGGAACAGCAGTGCAGTGACGCTTCGGTCTGTTCTTGCAGGGAACTGTGGAAGGATCCGTCATGCTTCAACCCTGATCGGTTCCTCAACGCCGACAGGACTGACCTGAACAAGACAGAAGGAGAGAAGGTTCTGGTGTTCGGCCTGGGCAAGCGGCGCTGCATCGGAGAGTCCATCGGTCGGGCCGAAGTCTTCCTGTTCCTGGCCATCCTTCTCCAGAGGTTAAAGTTCAGCGGGATGCCGGGAGAAATGCTGGATATGACACCAGAATACGGGCTGACCATGAAGCACAAGCGCTGTCTGCTACGAGTCTCGCCACAACCCGGATACGCCTCGTGATCCGCAGCGATCCTGTGAAAAGCTCGCAATGCCAAATATTTGAAAGATGTTTGCATCAGTTCTGGTGCCAGTAGTTTCAGCCATCATAAAGGCCGTTCACACCAAGAGCGATAAGTATAAGTAAAGGATAATGCACATCCAGCCGGTTGGTATATCAGAATAAACCCGACAGGGTGATCAGGATCAGGTCTTCCATCAGCCTGAAGGGGTTTATTCTGAGATCACACACACACACACACACACCTAAGGAGGTGTATTCTGAGATCACACACACATACACACACACCTGAAGGGGGTTTATTCTGAGATCACACACACACACACACACACCTAAGGAGGTGTATTCTGAGATCACACACACATACACACACACACCTGAAGGGGTTTATTCTGAGATCACACACACACACACACACACACCTAAGGAGGTGTATTCTGAGATTACACACACATACACACACACACCTGAAGGGGTTTATTCTGAGATCACACACACACACACCTACCTGAAGGGGGTTTATTCTGAGATCACACACACCTAAGGAGGTGTATTCTGAGATCACACACACATACACACACACACCTGAAGGGGTTTATTCTGAGATCACACACACACACACCTGAAGGGGGTTTATTCTGAGATCACACACACCTAAGGAGGTGTATTCTGAGATCACACACACATACACACACACACCTGAAGGGGGTTTATTCTGAGATCACACACACCTAAGGAGGTGTATTCTGAGATCACACACACATACACACACACACCTGAAGGGGGTTTATTCTGAGATAACCACCGGCTGGATGTACATTATCCGCTTATTACACGGATAGTCGCCACATCAGTAAATAATTAGACATGAAAAATTTATCTGAGCTGAAATATGTTATTATCTCTTTAAACGCAAAGCTTCGCGGAGAGAGCAGTTTCAGCGAGAGATCAAACTAGACAGACATTTAAGAGATACAGTTTACAGTCATAACACTTATTACACAGCATTTCAACACTTAAATAATTATAGAGATCAGAGATATTGGTTTCAGATTAAACTGTTTTAAAATCGAAGTAAAATAATAGACACAAATGGCCGCCGCTGCGTTTGTGAAACGAGAGAGCGAGTCCACGATACTGGATGCCATAATTAAATAACTGTTCACAAAATATTGATTCGACTGATTGATTGATTGATTTTTAATATTTTATTAGCTCACAAAAGCAAAACTTTCACAAAGAAAAGCATCTTCTAGCGAGTGTGTAGCGCTGATGACTTCAGTGACCCGGATGAGTGTGTGTTTCTGTGTTCTGTTGATATCTGGGAAAAATAAACCGCTGGATGGAGCGATTGACCAATCAGAATCAAGTATTCCACAGAGCCGTGTAATAAAGATAACTATAACGATAACTATATTCGCGTCCACAACAATGAACAATAATGGTCTTTTTATGCTAAGGTAATACACGATATCCTTAAAAGACGGGAGGAGTTGTGAGAATCCGTCACTCTAAAATTGTCGTCTTTTGAAGACAAATGAATCACTATCAGTTTGTTGCATTTACACGTCTTTTACTAGCAGATGTCCTCAGCATGCTACATTTCCAGCACATCTAAACAGTGAATCCAGCTAGTCTAGTGTAATCAATCTAATTTAACAGCTGACAAAGTCAATAGTGGAATAAAAACAACGATTAACTTCTCCACAATGTCGTCTTCCATTTTTAATGCGTGAGCTCTTTAAATTCGAGTGGATTCTGATTGGCTGTGAGTTTTTTTTGTTTTTTTGTTTTTTTGTTCGACAGCTGAAAAAAATCGTTCTGAAAGTGATCCCAGCGATATCGTTCCTCATATCGTTATAGCTCTGCTATTCTTTAATATGGAGAACGATTTTTAGAACTATATCTTTATAGTTATCGTCCTTGGTGTGAACGTGCCGTAATCCAGAGTCTCGCCTCTATCATGTACATCTGTGTTCTCAAATGCAGATGCACGTCTGTATCAGTTTATCCTTTCAAAACTCAAAAGTTGATAACATTGTGCTTCCAAATAAAGAGCCGAGATAAGAGTGAGTGCCGGAGCTGCTCGTGTGCCTTTATATTCTCATAAGCTTAATGCAGGTTCTTCTGCTGACAACAAACACTGAAGCTGTTTTCTGTTTCATTACATCCCAGAATGTGATCCACCTCGTGTAAATATGCTGACACTTGTGCCTGATCTTATGTTTGTACAGTGTTGATCTACTGTTTTTGAATTTAACAAGGTCCTTCTGGACGTTCAATATGATTCTCGATCAAATTTTCCTCTTGAAACACTGACCTGATACTCTTTGTGACTCCTGGTTAATGAAGGAATTTTACGTCTGAAGTAGTACAATAAATCATTCCTGCAAATGTGCTCTCATATCATATCAACTTTGCCAGCAGTTGCATTGTTTTTGCAGAAGCTATTTATGATTGCTAAATGAATAATAAAACTTTCATTGTGAATGTCTGTCTCTGTCTGTCTCCATTTAAAGGGCTGAAAGATTAAAAGATTTTATATAACTATTTTTATTGTTATTTCTATTTTATTTGTTTTTAGAGATAATATTGTTAAATTATTGTATAGAGCTAGTTTAAATTTTGTTATTATGATTATTTAAACTGTATTACTCTTGAGTTTGCCATGAATATGTTGCTAATATGGCATTAAATAATAAATAGATGATAAATAAATTAAATGATTACGAGCAGGGGCGTAGAATTTAGTAGGGACGCTAGGGACGTGTCCCTACCAATATCTAGTGACACTGATATATCCCTAGCAATAATTTCGATCAAAACGTAAAATATATTTAGACATTGATGTCCCCGTCCCCACCAATTTCAAAATCAAACCTACGCCACTGATTACGAGTATTATAAATTCTCCCTCGTTAGTGCGTTAGACATGAAGGAACTGAAGGTTCTGGAGATTGGCAGAGGAATCAGCCTTCATCATCATCATCATCATCAGTTGAGAGATCCTGGTTGTCGTGTGAAGTGGAACATGTGAAGTTAATGTGACAGACTCGTTGCATCACATGACCTAGAACTCCGCATGTGCTGTTTTTCAGGTGTGTATGCTTTATTGTGGCAAACATAAACCATGATGGTCAACGTTGCGAGTTTGTAAACGTTTGTCGCCATTTACACCTCACGTCGTTCCCGCTCAGTGTTGTTTACTTCATACACTGTTCAATCTTTCTGCAATGTTGTTTGATTCCTAACATTTTTCAGAATATGTTCTTTTATTAACAATCATGACAGTTACACGCATGACAGTAACACACAGACCAGTAACATGCATGATAGTAACAGGAATGACCGTAACACACATAACAGTAACAGACATGACAGTAACACACATGATGTAACAGGCATGACAGTAACACACATTACAGTAACACACATGATGTAACAGGCATGACAGTAACACACATGACAGTAACAGACATGACAGTGACACACATGACAGTAACACGTATGCCAGTGACACGCATGACAGTAACACACATAACAGTAACAGACATGACAGTGACACACATGACAGTAACACGTATGCCAGTGACACGCATGACAGTAACACACATAACAGTAACAGACATAACAGTGACACACATAACAGTAACACACATGATGTAACAGACATGACAGTGACACACATAACAGTAACAGACAAGACAATGACACACATGACAGTAACACACATAACAGTAACAGACATGACAGTAACACACATAACAGTAACACACATGATGTAACAGACATGACAGTGACACACATGACAGTAACACACATAACAGTAACACACATGATGTAACAGGCATGACAGTAACACACATGACATTAACACACATGATGTAACAGGCATGACAGTAACACATAACAGTAACACACATGATGTAACAGGCATGACAGTAACACACATGACATTAACACACATGATGTAACAGGCATGACAGTAACACACATAACAGTAACACACATGATGTAACAGACATGACAGTGACACACATAACAGTAACAGACAAGACAATGACACACATGACAGTAACACACATAACAGTAACAGACATGACAGTAACACACATAACAGTAACACACATGATGTAACAGACATGACAGTGACACACATGACAGTAACACACATAACAGTAACACACATGATGTAACAGGCATGACAGTAACACACATGACATTAACACACATGATGTAACAGGCATGACAGTAACACACATAACAGTAACACACATGATGTAACAGGCATGACAGTAACACACATGACTGATCTCATCAGGAAGTGCATTGTAGTCTCCCTGAGGAAAAATTTGATTCATTTGTTGCTATAGGAGAGGAAGAATTCTGCAAACTCGTTAATTCATCTAAATCGACAACTTGTATGTTAGATCCTATACCGACTAAGCTACTGAAAGAGATGTTTCCAGAGGTCATATATCCTCTTCTTAATATCATTAATTCATCTTTGTCTCTAGGATACGTACCAAAAACCTTTAAACTGGCTATGATAAAACCGCTTGTTAAAAAAACACAACTTGATCCTACAGAATTAGTCAATTACAGGTCGATCTCGAATCTGCCTTTTCTGTCAAAGATATTAGAAAAAGCAGTATCTTCACAACTGTGTTCCTTTCTAGAAAGAAATGATATCTGCGAGGATTTTCAGTCCAGATTTAGACCGTACCATAGTACTGAGACTGCTCTCATTAGAGTCACAAATGATTTGCTCTTATCATCGGATCGTGGTTGTATCTCTCTATTAGTGTTACTCGATCTTAGTGCTGCATTTGACACAATTGACCACAAAATTCTTTTAAATAGACTAGAAAACTATGTTGGCATTAGTGGAATTGCACTAGCATGGTTTAAATCATACTTATCTGACCGTTATCAGTTTGTAGCAGTAAATGAAGAGATGTCTTATCGATCACAAGTTCAGTATGGCGTACCACAAGGCTCAGTACTAGGACCGCTGCTGTTCACTCTGTACATGCTACCATTAGGAGATATCATTAGGAAACATGGAGTTAGCTTTCACTGTTATGCCGATGATACTCAGCTGTATATTTCTTCAAAACCCAACGAAACTTACCAATTCACAAAATTAACGGAATGCATAGCTGATATAAAAAATTGGATGACTAGTAATTTCCTACTACTAAATTCTGAAAAGACAGAGATTCTAATTATTGGACAAAAAACTTCCACACGTAATAACCCAGAATACTGTCTAACACTTGATGGCTGCTCTGTCAAGTCTTCGTCGTCGGTTAGGAACCTGGGTGTGCTCTTTGATACCAACCTTTCTTTTGAAAGCCACGTGTCTAGTATCTGTAAAACTGCATTTTTCCATCTTAAAAATATATCTAAAATACGCCATATGCTCTCATTGGGAAATGCGGAACAATTAGTCCATGCGTTCATGACCTCAAGGCTAGATTATTGTAATGCTCTACTGGGTGGTTGCCCTGCACGCTTAATAAATAAACTACAGCTAGTTCAAAACGCCGCAGCTCGAGTTCTTACCAGAACCAGGAAATATGACCATATTAGCCCGGTTCTGTCAACACTGCATTGGCTCCCTATTAAACATCGTATAAATTTTAAAATATTGTTGATTACCTACAAAGCACTAAATGGTTTAGCTCCGCAGTACTTGAGCGAGCTCTTAACGTATTATAGTCCTTCACGTCCATTGCGATCTCAAAATTCCGGTCAGTTGATAATACCTAGAATATCTAAATCGACTGCAGGCGGTAGATCCTTTTCCTATTTAGCACCAAAACTTTGGAACAGTCTTCCTACCATTGTCCGGGAAGCAGACACACTCTGTCAGTTCAAAGCTAGACTAAAAACACATCTCTTTGACCTAGCATACACATAACGCACTATAGACTTCTATAAATTCAATGTTAGGCTGCATAGATTAGGTCAGCCGGAACTGGGAACACTTCCGTTAAATCTTGATGTACTCGCTACATCATAAGAAGAATGGCATCTACGCTAATATTAGTGTCTTTGTTTATCCCGAGGTTTTCCCGCAGCCTGCCGGATCCAGGCCGTGTCCAGATCTGACGAAGGAGATCCGCCTGGACCCGATGACAATGCAGTGCTGAAGTGTCCACTATCCTCTCCCTATGGAGGATCCCTTTCCCACTCTACAGATAAAGCGTTGTGAATTCCGGCTCGCGTACCCCGAAGTGATAAAATAAAACAAAATTCTGTATCAAAATTTATAGGCAAGAAAAGTAGTTTGTTTAGGCTGGGTTGTATGAATTATAAACCTGCGCACATATTTTAAAAAGCACATAACTATAGAATCAATTCTGAATGAGCATGTGAACGCCGTCAGCGTTAATCACAGGTTCGCGTTTAAAAGTCTGATCATTTCGACGGAGGTGAATCAATCAAAGTTAACTTTAGCTGGAAATAACATTATTCAAGAACCGCTATAATGCCAAAACAATCTGTTACCTTAAATTATATGTTTATCTCTGTAAAGCTGCTTTGAAACAATCCATTGTTAAAAGCGCTATATAAATGAAGATGACTTGACTTGACTTGACATGACAGTAACAAACATGATGTAACAGGCATGACAGTAACACACATGACAGTAACAGGCATGACAGTAACACACATGATGTAACAGGCATGACAGTAACACACATAACAGTAACACACATGATGTAACAGGCATGACAGTAACACACATGATGTAACAGGCATGATAGTAACACACATAACAGTAACACACATGATGTAACAGGCATGACAGTAACACACATGATGTAACAGGCATGACAGTAACACACATGATGTAACAGGCATGACAGTAACACCCATGATGTAACAGGCATGACAGTAACACACATAACAGTAACACACATGATGTAACAGGCATGTCAGTAACACACATGATGTAACAGGCATGACAGTAACACACATGACAGTAACAGGCATGACAGTAACACACATGATGTAACAGGCATGACAGTAACACACATGACAGTAACACACATGATGTAACAGGCATGATAGTAACACATGACAGTAACAGGCATGACAGTAACACACATGACAGTAACAGGCATGACAGTAACACACATGACAGTAACACACATGATGTAACAGGGATGACAGTAACACATATGACAGTAACACATATGACAGTAACACACATGACAGTAACACACATGACAGTAACAGGCATGACAGTAACACACATGACGTAACAGGCATGACAGTAACACACATGACAGTAACACACATGACAGTAACACACATGACAGTAACACACATGACAGTAACACACATGACAGTAACACACATGACAGTAACACACATGACAGTAACAGGCATGACAGTAACACACATGACGTAACAGGCATGACAGTAACACCCATGACAGTAACAGGCATGACAGTAACACACATGACGTAACAGGCATGACAGTAACACACATGACAGTAACACACATGATGTAACAGGCATGACAGTAACACACATGAAAGTAACACACATGACAGTAAAACACATGACAGTAACACACATGACAGTAACACACATGACAGTAACACATATGACAGTAACACACATGATGTAACAGGCATGACAGTAACACACATGACAGTAACACACATGATGTAACAGGCATAAACACACATGACAGTAACACACATAACAGTAACACACATAACAGTGACACACATAACAGTAACACACATAACAGTAACAGACATAACAGTGACACACATACCAGTAACACATATAACAGTGACAGACATGACAGTGACACACATAACAGTAACACACATAACAGTAACACACATAACAGTAACAGACATAACAGTAACACACATAACAGTGACAGACATGACAGTGACACACATGACAGTAACACACATAACAGTAACAGACATAACAGTGACACACATAACAGTAACAGACATAACAGTAACAGACATGACAGTAACACACATGATGTAACAGGCATGACAGTAACACACATGACAGTAACACACATGACAGTAACATACATGACAGTAACACACATGACAGTAACACACATGACAGTAAAACGCATGACAGTGACACACATGATGTAACACGCATGACAGTAACACACGTGACAGTAACACACATGACAGTAACATACATTAGTCAAGTCAAGTCAAGTCATCTTCATTTATATAGCGCTTTTAACAATGGATTGTTTCAAAGCAGCTTTACAGAGATAAACATATAATTTAAGGTAACAGATTGTTTTGGCATTATAGCGGTTCTTGAATAATGTTATTTCCAGCTAAAGTTAACTTTGATTGATTCACCTCCGTCGAAATGATCAGACTTTTAAACGCGAACCTGTGATTAACGCTGACGGCGTTCACATGCTCATTCAGAATTAATTCTATAGTTATGTGCTTTTTAAAATATGTGCGCAGGTTTATAATTCATACAACCCAGCCTAAACAAACTACTTTTCTTGCCTATAAATTTTGATACAGAATTTTGTTTTATTTTATCACTTCGGGGTACGCGAGCCGGAATTCACAACACTTTATCTGTAGAGTGGGAAAGGGATCCTCCATAGGGAGAGGATAGTGGACACTTCAGCACTGCATTGTCATCGGGTCCAGGCGGATCTCCTTCGTCAGATCTGGACACGGCCTGGATCCGGCAGGCTGCGGGAAAACCTTGGGATAAACAAAGACACTAATATTAGCGTAGATGCCATTCTTCTTATGATGTAGCGAGTACATCAAGATTTAAGGGAAGTGTTCCCAGTTCCGGCTGACCTAATCTATGCAGCCTAACATTGAATTTATAGAAGTCTATAGTGTGTTATGTGTATGCTAGGTCAAAGAGATGTGTTTTTAGTCTAGCTTTTAACTGACAGAGTGTGTCTGCTTCCCGGACAATGGTAGGAAGACTGTTCCAGAGTTTTGGTGCTAAATAGGAAAAGGATCTACCGCCTGCAGTCGATTTAGATATTCTAGGTATTATCAACTGGCCGGAATTTTGAGATCGCAATAGACGTGAAGGACTATAATACGTTAAGAGCTCGCTCAAGTACTGCGGAGCTAAACCATTTAGTGTCATGACTATACGAATGACAGGAAGCAAAAGCAGGTACAACTCTTTATTTAAGAGGAAGTCCAAACAGAAAGACACGGGCGTGGAAGGTGACACAGGGACGTTGATGGTCAGCGTGGTGAATCCCCAGTGGTGCAGTGTAGACAGACGAGACACGATCCACAAACGGTGATAATCCACAAACGACGATAATCCACGAACAAGACGAAATCCACTGGAACACACGATGAGAGACTCAGGAACACAAGACTGGAACATGGATACATCCAACAACGATCTGACAATGGAGATGGGAAAACTGTGAGCATTTATAGTGAATTGAGATCGGCTGCAGCTGGTGATGATATGATGATCAGCTGGAGCGGATCAAGGAATGACACACACTCACTCACGCCCACCACACACGTGCTTTCATGCAACAACAATAACACGAGACGAGAAGGAAGCAAATGGATTTGTATACCGTGACATTTAGTGCTTTGTAGGTAATCAACAATATTTTAAAATTTATACGATGTTTAATAGGGAGCCAATGCAGTGTTGACAGAACCGGGCTAATATGGTCATATTTCCTGGTTCTGGTAAGAACTCGAGCTGCGGCGTTTTGAACTAGCTGTAGTTTATTAATTAAGCGTGCAGGGCAACCACCCAGTAGAGCATTACAATAATCTAGCCTTGAGGTCATGAACGCATGGACTAATTGTTCCGCATTTCCCAATGAGAGCATATGGCGTATTTTAGATATATTTTTAAGATGGAAAAATGCAGTTTTACAGATACTAGACACGTGGCTTTCAAAAGAAAGGTTGGTATCAAAGAGCACACCCAGGTTCCTAACCGACGACTAAGACTTGACAGAGCAGCCATCAAGTGTTAGACAGTATTCTGGGTTATTACGTGTGGAAGTTTTTTGTCCAATAATTAGAATCTCTGTCTTTTCAGAATTTAGTAGTAGGAAATTACTAGTCATCCAATTTTTTATATCAGCTATGCATTCCGTTAATTTTGTGAATTGGTAAGTTTCGTTGGGTTTTGAAGAAATATACAGCTGAGTATCATCGGCATAACAGTGAAAGCTAACTCCATGTTTCCTAATGATATCTCCTAATGGTAGCATGTACAGAGTGAACAGCAGCGGTCCTAGTACTGAGCCTTGTGGTACGCCATACTGAACTTGTGATCGATAAGACATCTCTTCATTTACTGCTACAAACTGATAACGGTCAGTTAAGTATGATTTAAACCATGCTAGTGCAATTCCACTAATGCCAACATAGTTTTATAGTCTATTTAAAAGAATGTTGTGGTCAATTGTGTCAAATGCAGCACTAAGATCGAGTAACACTAATACTTTTACATTTACATTTAGTCATTTAGCAGACGCTTTTATCCAAAGCGACTTACAATTGAGGACTAAACCAAGCGAGTCATCGTGAAGAGGCAAAAACAACGCAAGAAGTGTTCAAAATACAAAGTTCAGACATTGCTCGGAGTATCATAAGCCAGGCAAGCGAGGATTTAAAGGAAAGGATTTTTTTTTTTTTTTTTTTTTTTTTTTTTTTTTTATGTTAAGTGCTCCCGGAAGAGATGAGTTTTCAGTTGCCTTTTGAATGTTGTCAGGGATTCTGCATTCCGGATGACGGTGGGGAGATCATTCCACCAGCATGGAACTGTGAATGAGAATGTCCTGGAGAGTGATTTTGTGCCCCGCTGTGATGGTACCACGAGCCGTCGTTCATTGACCGATCGTAGGCTTCTGGTAGGGATGTAGACTTGTAGTAGTGAGTGGAAGTAGGAGGGGGCTGAACCTGTGGTCAATCTGTAAGCAAGCGTCAAAGCCTTGAACTTGATGCGAGCAGAGAGTGGTAGCCAGTGCAGAGAGATGAACAGAGGAGTGACGTGGGCCCTTTTGGGCTCGTTGAAGACGAGACGAGCTGCAGCATTCTGGATCATTTGTAGAGGTTTAGTTGCACATGATGGAAGTCCAGCCAGAAGAGCATTGCAGTAATCAAGCCTAGAAATGACCAGGGCCTGGACGAGAAGTTGTGTTGCATGCTCAGTTAGGAAAGGTCTGATCTTCCTGATGTTGTGCATAGCAAACCTAGAGAGATAATAGAGAGATACAACCACGATCCGATGATAAGAGCAAATCATTTGTGACTCTAATGAGAGCGGTCTCAGTACTATGGTACGGTCTAAATCCGGACTGAAAATCCTCGCAGATATCATTTCTTTCTAGAAAGGAACACAGTTGTGAAGATACTGCTTTTTCTAATATCTTTGACAGAAAAGGCAAATTCGAGATAGGCCTGTAATTGACTAATTCTGTAGGATCAAGTTGTGGTTTTTTAACAAGCGGTTTTATCATAGCCAGTTTAAAGGTTTTTGGTACGTATCCTAGAGACAAAGATGAATTAATGATATTAAGAAGAGGATATATGACCTCTGGAAACATCTCTTTCAGTAGCTTAGTCGGTATAGGATCTAACATACAAGTTGTCGATTTAGATGAATTAACGAGTTTGCAGAATTCTTCCTCTCCTATAGCAACAAATGAATCAAATTTTTCCACAGGGAGACTACAATGCACTCCCTGATGCGATACTGTGGTAGACGGTTGCATAGTTATAATTTTGTCCCTGATATTATAAATCTTATAAGTGAAGAAGTTCATAAAGTCATCACTGCTGTGTTGCTTGGACACTTCTGAGCTTGAAGCTTTCTTTTTCGTTAGTTTAGCCACTGTTTCAAATAAATACCTTGGATTATGTTTATTTTCTTCTAATAGGTTTGAAAAATAAGCAGATCTAGCAGCTTTTAAAGCCTCTCTGTAAGCAATCGAGCTCTCTTTCCACGAAATCCGAAATACCTCTAGTTTAGTTTTCTTCGAGTTGCGCTCCATTTTTCTGGCTGCTCTCTTAAGGGCCCGGGTGTGCTCGCTGTACCACGGTGTTGGGCTATTTTCTTTAATCTTCTTTAAGCGCAACGGAGCAACTGCGTCTAAAGTGCTGGAAAAGAGAGAGTTAAACGTTTCTGTTGCAATATCAAGTTCTTCTAAGCTATCCGGGATGCTGAGATGATGAAACTGATTAGGAAGATTATTGATAAAGCAATCTTTAGTGGCAGAAGTTATAAGTCTAACGTATTTATAACACGGAGTCGGCTTTGCAGCCTTGGCTAAATGTAATTTACATGAGACTAGATAAGGATCTGAGATGTCATCGCTCTGCTGCAGAATTTCAACGGCATCAACATCTATTCCATGTGATAATATTAGATCTAGAGTATGATTACGACAATGAGTAGGTCCTGACACGTGTTGTCTAACTCCAATTGAGTTAAAATGTCTTTAAATGCCAATCCCAATGCATCTTTTTCATTATCTACATGTATATTAAAATCACCAACAATTAGTACTTTATCTGCAGCCAATACTAATTCTGATAGAAAGTCCGCAAATTCTTTGATAAAATCTTTATGGTGCCCTGGTTGCCTGTATACAGTAGCCAGCATAATTCTCAAATGTGATTTATCGTTTACACTATATATTTTTACATTAAGCACCAATACTTCAAAAGAAGTATATTTAAAGCTAGATTTCTTAGTGGTTTTAAAAATATTACTATAAATTACAGCAACACCTCCCCCTTTGCCTTTCAGACGAGGTTCATGTTTATAACTGTAATCTTGTGGGGTTGACTCATTTAAAATAATGTAATCGTTTGGTTTTAGCCAGGTTTCTGTCAAACACAGCATATCAAGATTATAATCTGAAATCATATCATTAACTATGAGAAATTTTGAAGTAAGGGATCGAATATTCAGCAACCCAAGCTTTATCATTTGCTCATCTGTATTATATCTGTTTTTTATTTGTTGAACATCAATTAAATTTTTAACCTGACGTTTTTTGGATTTCCAAATTCGGGGAACAGACACAGTCTCTATATGATGACATCTAGGTGAAAGAGACTCTATGTGATGGGATTTATCTGACCTTGGTGACGTGAGGCCGCTAGCAGACGGTCGGATTAGCCAGTCTGTCTGCTTCCTGACCTGAGCCCCAGATTGTCATGTTTTATCTCTAAGACTATGAGCCAAATTACTAGAGAGAAGAGCAGCACCAGCCCAGGAGGGATGGATACCATCTCTTTTCAACAGATCAGGCTTGCCCCAAAAACTTTTCCAATTGTCTATGAATTTTATATTATTCTGCAGACACCACTTCGACAGCCAACCATTCAGTGAGGCCAATCTGCTAACTATCTCATCACTCCTGCGTACAGGAAGGGGGCCAGAGTAAATTACAGTGCCTGACATCGTACTTGCGAGTTCACACACCTCTTTAATATTAATTTTGGTGATCTCCGACTGGCGGAGTCGAACATCATTAGTGCCGACATGAATAATGATCTTAGAGAATTTACGATTAGCATTAGCCAGCACTTTTAAATTTGCTTTGATGTCAGGCGCTCTGGCTCCCGGCAAACATGTGACTATGATGGCTGGTGTCTCTATTTTCACGTTCCGTGTGATCGAATCACCAATTACCAGGGCACAATCAACAGAATTCTCAGTGGGTGTTTCACTGAGTAGGGCAAATCGGTTTGTTATGGGAATCGGAACGGAAGAGTGGTTCTTTGATCCGCGACTAGAACGATCTCTCACGGTCACCCATCTGCCCTGCTGCACGGGCTCTACTTCAGCCGGAACCGAATCATGTAAAGAGTTCACTATGCTAGGCGCATCCAAAACACTATCTAAAGATCTAGCATTCTTACCATCCTCAATTAAAGTTTGGATGCGTGTCTCTAGTTCTGAAATCTTCTCCGTCAGCCTGACTGTCTCCTTGCATTTATCACATATAAATCCTATATTGCCATCGGAGAAGGCTATACTAAACATATGACATGTGACACAGGTGACAATAACAGGACAAGAAGACATTACTCACCGTGTTTGTTGACTGATTTCTTACTTACCTGGACTTTATGAACTCAAAGACGCGGGCGCGCGAGAGAAAATAAATATATAAATGAGCGCACGGGTGGCGCGTTAGCAGGCTAACGTTAGCGAGTTACTAGCGTGCTGTGTAACAATAACGGAAGCTAGAGATGTAAGGTTAATCTGAGATGTTGGGTAAGCTGTATTTAGTAGTATAAACAACTAGATAGTAAATGATGGCTCAAAACATAAAGAAATACGAGGCTCAGGCGGAGCTTACAGCCTCGAAGCAAACAAACACACAGCAGGCAGCGAGGCAGACAGGAGCAATCGATCAGCGATCAGACAGGAGCAATCGATCCAACATGACAGTAACACATGAGAATATCACGCATGACAGTAACACGTATGACAGTAACACGTATGACAGTAACACATATGACAGTAACAGGCATGACAGTAACACACATGACAGTAACACGTATGACAGTAACACGTATGACAGTAACACGTATGACAGTAACACGTATGACAGTAACACGTATGACAGTAACACGTATGACAGTAACACACATGACAGTAACACGTATGACAGTAACACGTATGACAGTAACACGTATGACAGTAACACGTATGACAGTAACACGTATGACAGTAACACACATGACAGTAACACACATGACAGTAACACGTATGACAGTAACACACATGACAGTAACACACATGACAGTAACACGTATGACAGTAACACGTATGACAGTAACACGTATGACAGTAACACACATGACAGTAACACGTATGACAGTAACACGTATGACAGTAACACACATGACAGTAACACGTATGACAGTAACACGTATGACAGTAACACACATGACAGTAACACGTATGACAGTAACACGTATGACAGTAACACACATGACAGTAACACGTATGACAGTAACACGTATGACAGTAACACACATGACAGTAACACGTATGACAGTAACACGTATGACAGTAACACACATGACAGTAACACGTATGACAGTAACACGTATGACAGTAACACGTATGACAGTAACACACATGACAGTAACACACATGACAGTAACACACATGACGTAACAGGCATGACAGTAACACACATGACAGTAACACACATGACAGTAACACACATGACGTAACAGGCATGACAGTAACACACATGACAGTAACACACATGACAGTAACACACATGACAGTAACATACATGACAGTAACACACATGACAGTAACACACATGACAGTAACACACATGACAGTAAAACGCATGACAGTGACACACATGATGTAACACACATGACAGTAAAACGCATGACAGTGACACACATGATGTAACACGCATGACAGTAACACACATGACAGTAACACACATGACAGTAAAACGCATGACAGTGACACACATGATGTAACACGCATGACAGTAACACGCATGACAGTAACATACATGACAGTAACACACATGACAGTAAAACGCATGACAGTGACACACATGATGTAACACGCATGACAGTAACACACATGACAGTAACACACATGACAGTAACACACATGACAGTAACATACATGACAGTAACACGTATGACAGTAACAGGCATGACAGTAACACACATGACAGTAACACACATGACAGTAACACACATGACAGTAACACACATGACAGTAACAGGCATGACAGTAACACACATGACAGTAACACACATGACGTAACAGGCATGACAGTAACACACATGACAGTAACATACATGACAGTAACACACATGACAGTAACACACATGACAGTAAAACGCATGACAGTGACACACATGATGTAACAGGCATGACAGTAACACACATCACAGTAACACACATGACAGTAACACACATGACAGTAACACACATGACAGTAACACACATGACAGTAAAACGCATGACAGTGACACACATGATGTAACACGCATGACAGTAACACGCATGACAGTAACACGCATGACAGTAACACACATGACAGTAACATACATGACAGTAACACACATGACAGTAAAACGCATGACAGTAAAACGCATGACAGTGACACACATGACAGTAACACACATGACAGTAACACACATGACAGTAAAACGCATGACAGTGACACACATGATGTAACACGCATGACAGTAACACGCATGACAGTAACACACATGACAGTAACACACATGACAGTAAAACGCATGAGTGACACACATGATGTAACACGCATGGCAGTAACACACATGACAGTAACATACATGACCGTAACACACATGACAGTAACACGTATGACAGTAACACGTATGACAGTAACACGTATGACAGTAACACGTATGACAGTAACACGCAGTGTGTGATGAATGTAGTCCTGAAATCACAGACCTTCCCCTCCATCACATTAGATGCAATTTAAAACCACTTCAAACGAGCTTTGTGCTCATTTACAATCCAGATATTCCTGAAGTGCAGAAATATAATCTAGTGTGGCTCGAGATGTTTGTGTAAAAGGCATTCAGAGGTCACATGATCCACCCGTTACTATCATCTGCGGTTCGTTAGACAGTCTGTTATTACAGACGCACGGCAGCGATTAATGAGTGAGGAAGATTAAAGCCACTGGTGTTCATTTACAAGCCAGATGACTTTTGAACAGGCCGTGTTTGATGACCTTTGGCTTTGAGCAGATCTGTGTGCAGAATTAGTACAATGTGCACTGTTTGTTCCCTTTCCCTTTAGAGCGATTCCTAGGCATTTCCAGGAAATTTTCCTGAATGGGAGATTGACTTATCATTGTGTCACGCTGCCGTCTGGCATCTTCGGTGGCATTTCCTCTGCTGATAGTGCGCGACCTCCACAGATTCCCATAGCGTGCTAACGGCCTATACTAAAGTTCCTCTTTATAACATGCGTGTGACTAAGATCAATAAACAGCGCCCCCTCCCCTCCTGAGGAAGAGGTTACGCAAGGCAAGTTTACGTGCCTTTCTCCCCTTTTCTCTTTCTCTTTCCTTCTTTCATTCTCAGCACAGGAAATTCCCCACAATAGGAAGTGGAGTGAGTGCCAGTGTGCCGGCGAGGGAAGAAGATATTGATTGAGAAGGTGGTTCACCTTTTCTTTTCTCGGTGTAATCTCTCCCGTCGCTGGCTGCTGGCCAACTGTTAATGCACAAATTACACGGGGCCGAGGTGCAGACGGACAGGGGCAGGGCCGGTGTTTTCACACGCGATGTTCGGCACCACGACTCACTGCAGGTCCTCCAGGACAAAGGGATGTCTGAGGTCGGGTCGCTCTCTTATAGCAGCCTTCACAAACCTCCCCGTCTGATCTCGCACACGGCAAAACATGCTTTCCTTACTTTGTCTTTTTGTTTTTTTCCAGTTCAAATATCTAAGACATTCTTAAATCAAGAAGCATTTGAGTGAAATGACATAAGAAATTCTGTCTTGTTTCCTGATAAAAAAAAATAATAATTAAGTGAGTTTTTGCTTAAAACAAGCAAAATTATCTGCCAATGGGGTCAGAAAAATAATCTTGTTTTCCATTTGAATTAAGTTTTTTTTTCTTGTTTTCCATTTGAATTAAGATTTTTTTTCTGACCCCATTGGCAGATACTATTGCTTGTTTTCAGCAAAAACTCACTTACATTTTTTTTTTTACCAGAAAACAAGATAACATTTCTTATGTAATTTTACTTGTCTAGTAAATGCTTCTTGATTTAAGAATGTTTTAGATATGTGGACTGGAAACAATACATAAATACTAAGTAAGAAAAGCATTTTTTCTGCTGAACTTTACAGATACAAAAAGAAACATTCAACTCATGCATGATAATGCAAGAACATGCATTGAGAATTGATGCATTGAATTGATCAACAGTAAAGACATTACAAAAGATTATATTTCAAATAAATGGTGTTCTTTTGAACTTTCTGTCGAACTTTCAAGAATCCCGAAAAACAAAATATATCACGGTTTTCACAAAATGTTTTCAACCCTGATAATAATCATAAATGTTTCTTGAGCATCAGATCCTCATATTAGAGTGATTTCTGAAGGATCATGTGACACTGAAGACTGGAGTAATGATGCTGAACATTCAGCTTTGATCACAGGAATAAATTACACTTTACTGTATATTCACATAGAAAACAGCTGATTTACATTGGAATAATATTTCCTGATTTTTACTGTATTTTTGATCAACTAAATGCAGCTTTGGTGAGCAGAAGAGACTCTTTTGGCAATGACTAGTTGAAATATATGTAACTTCACCCTGCCCCGGTTTAGTGATTCTACACACTAGCCTATAGTTTTGTGGTTCTGCTTTTGAAACGGTGTGTATATCAGTGTTTATTCTGCCTCTATTGTAAACAAACCTCAGTTTGAATGTAATTTTCTGTGCTAAGAGATTCCTTGCATGGAGAATGTGAAATATTCTTCCGGTTTCAGCTCATAAACGGACTCTCCTGACCTCACTGCTTGTTTTGCACATGCATCTCTCTGTTTCGAAGGCTGGAAGTTTACTTAAGGTGTTTTTTGCCCTTGCTCTAATATTCCTGTCACTTCCTTCCTGTTCTTGATTGGTCGTGTCAGGTGGGCGTTGTTTTTGGCTGACACAGTTTTCCGATGTTCTGTCAATCTCAGTGTGAGAACGATTCCCTGCAGCCTGAACTAATGTGACGACGCTCTCTATAGCAGCGATCGAGGAACTCTATTTACTGTAAACTGATTTTAGGCCTGTAAATATGTTGTGTGTTGTTTAGAGAGAAATTATGTCATGTATGGTGACACTGGCAAGCTGGAAACATAAACTACTCTATAAACTATAAAAAAAGTTTTAATATTATCAAAAAAAGTATTTCAAATAAACAATGTTCTATTCATCAAAGAATCCTGCAAAATAAAATGTATCATTCCAGCAAAAAATGACAGTTTTGTTAGTCAATCTGTTTTCAACACTGATAATAATCATAAATGTTTCTTGAGCATCAGATCCTCATATTAGAGTGATTTCTGAAGGATCATGTGACACTGAAGACTGGAGTAATGATGCTGAACATTCACAGGAATAAATGACACTTTACTGTATATTCACATAGAAAACAGATATTTTAAATTTAAATAATATTTCACAATTTTTACTGTATTTTTTTATCAAATAAATGCAGCCTTGCTGCGCAGAAGAAACTTTTCGAAATCTCACTGACCCCAAACTTTTGGACATGATAATGAATGAATACGTGTCCTGAATTGGGACTGGAGCATGTGCTGATCTGAGGTCAGGTCATGTAAGACCTGATGTAGACGCTGTCAGACAGAGATATACGTGTGTACGGGACGTTTCCATTCCTGGTGATGTCAGCATGAAGGTATAAGGACTTTCTGATTGATTTATTAATATTTTCCTCTCCGGGGAACTTCCAGCTTTCGATCTGAGCTGTATGGCACGAAATCCGAGCTATTCTTGAGAAACAGTATCAGTAAATCACTGGACTTCTGGTAAACGGTGAATCTCACCGAAACCTGCCAGAAGCACGTCCGGGTCACATTTTACTCCCGAATCAAAAGAAAAAGCAGCGTGACACAATCTCATTATCATTACTGTATCATGACAGAAACAATGAAATCCTGTTATTTATGCATCATGGCGGCATTTGATGCACTGCCTTAAAGTGATTAAAAGTTCAAAATACAGTAATTTGGACTATAATACAGTAGAAAATGACTGTAATAAAGCATCTAATGAGAAACAACATGGCTTGTAGATGCGTCACACTAATGAGAATTGGTGCACTGAATTGGTTAAATATTTAAATTACATTTTTAACCCAACGTTTGGGTTTGTCCATATTTGACCCAAATTTAAAACAACCCTGCATTTTTTTAGATTCTCCGTGTCTTTAATCTCCTTTGGTTCTTGTGCAAAGAATGTAAAACGGGCCGTTATCAGACGATCAAATCTGGACACTGCAGAATGCGCTTACATAACCCCACATCAGAGACCATGGTGTTAATGGGGTATTAGATTGATTAGGCTGTGTGTGTGTGTGAGTGTGTGTACGTGACTCGCGTGAGAGCGCGGCGCGCCTGGCACTGACTGACACACTGCGTGCGAGAGTGTGTTAGCGTGAGAGCTCAGCTGGGCTGGGGCTGAACACCAGGTTTTTCCAGTTTTTTTGTTCCCGAGCCTCTTTTTTTGTTTCTGCTTTGTTCGAGCATGCATTAGTGCACAAGTGTATCAGCGCAGCGCTATCCTGATCTCCGCGGACACACGCATCGCTCGCACGCGCACAACGCCGCACGCCCCGTTACTGATGCTGGGAAGAGTAACGGGAGTAATGGGAGTCAGGCCTGTTGGGATACACCCGACTCCTTCTCTAAACGCTTACCTAGAAGAGATTGTGTAATTAGACACTCGTGTTGTCACTGCAATCTGTCTGACACGCGAGAGTCGCAGGTTGATGCTCACACGTTTACAGCTTTCTCAGAAGAAGACGTCATAGTTCTGCGAACCCAGTGGTGATGAATGGACACTACAACATTTTTGTCTTCCCATTTGCCTCAATAGAAAAGAAAAGTCCATGATAGTGTTTCTATGACTCTCCTAAAGAGGAGATGGATCGCATTGGTCAGAAGACAGCGATCACTCACTCCGCCGTTGTATTAGAACTGAGTTTCTGTAATCTAATGCCAAGGCAATTTAGCACAAAGTAGAGTTATAAATGTACATACATTTTTTTAAATTAAAATATAAAAAACTTTGCTAGATTTACAGTGTTAAAGTGCCTTTTGCAAGGTTTTCCTGCTTGAATGTTGATTATTCTCCTCATATTCTCTATTGTTGCGGCTCCTCTCTTCCCAGTCTGTCAGTAACGCTCTGTTTACTTCACGTCTCTATGAAGCCCCTCCTCCTGAAAAGCACACTGTGCTCTGATTGGTCAGCTGGTGTGTTGTGAATGTGTTTGGGAAATGTCCCGCCCCTTTCCATAACCGCCAGTTTCAACTTCTTCTGATTGTTTTGAGTTCTGAAAAATTATGTTTAGAATTGTTATTTCTTCTGATGTTGCAATGTATTTTCTGTATGAAGCTGCCTTGTTATTTTTAAGACAGTAAAGTCCCGTTCTCACCACAGATGATAACCATAAAGTTCCAATAATCACTGGGAAGTGCAGAGCATAACTATAAGCATATCGCTGTAATGGTTTTAGAGGGTTTTTTGTCCAGCTGATAAACGATAAAAACATTGACAGCCAATCAGAATCCACCCGAATTGAATAGAGCTCGAGCACTTAAAGCGACAGACGACAAACTGCAGCGCTTATAATAAACAGAACGATATTGTGCACTGGTGTGAATGCTAATATCGTTATAGTTTTCTTTATAGTTATCATTATACGTATATTTATAGTTATTGTTATGTTATTATATTTATTGTTACAGTTATATTTGTTGTCATAGTTATTGCTGTTGTTATCTACCTTTTATATTTTTCGTTACATTTATCGTTATAGTTATCGTTATATTTATAGCTATTGGTAGATTTATCATTATACTTAATATGGTTGTAGTTAACATTATAGTTATTGTATTTATCATTGTTATCATAGTTATCATTATCTTTATAGTTAGTATTATAGTTAATTATAGTATTGCCATATTTATTGCTATAGTTATCGTTATAGTTGTCATTATATATATTGTTATAGTTATATTATAGTTTTGGTTATCATTATAGTTCTCGTTATATTGTTATATAGTATAGTTATCGTGAGAGTTATAACTATTGTTCTTGCTGTAAACATACGCAATATTCACACATTCTCAGTGTTTTTGAATTGTGTTGAAAGTCTTTGATCTTCGGTGGAGTTTGTACAGTTTGTGTGTGAGTGTGTCCGCGGCTCCCGAAGGCTTCACGGCCCGATGCTCTGCGATGCTCGTGTGTTTCGGGACCGTCCCCTGTCTCAGCTCTCTCTCCTCTTCCAGTCGTGCTTTGGGACTCGATGTTATCAGAGCGGGTGTTGATGACTCCGTCTTCCACATCCGCTTCCGGCTACACATTGGAACGCTGTTTGGTTTTAAAAATATCCCAGAGATAAACGAGCAGAGAAAATGACCTCCAGAAGCTGCGTGCCGTTTCCCCGTTCAGCGGAGCATGGCGTGCCGAGATGTGCGGATAGAGACGTGCTCAGAAACACCAGAAACATGAGAGCGCCACACCCAAGATGGCCGCCGCATTAACCTGACATACACAACCAGTGACCAGAACCAGCCCGCCTTTGAGCCATTTAACAATACTTGTGTTCAGGGCCTGAAATTAACACCCGACCACCTGCCAAATGCGGGTGAATTTTGCTATTGGCGGGTAACACTGTCAATCTACCTGCCACATTGGCAGGTAGCCAATGAGAATTGAGTGATTCATTAGGTTTTTTTTTTTACGTTTTCATTTTCATTGCGTTGGACCTTAGCTATAATGTGGCGGCACATTACTGGGGTAAAAAGGCCAGCTGAAACAAACAACCAACAAAAAGATGGGGATGAGTCAAAGAAAAGTAAAAGAAGTCATTTTAATACAAAGTGGGCAATTGGCGACAACGGCAAGGTTCGTGAGCGGCTGATTTATGGCAACGACTGTTGTTTTGTAACGTTCATGCGATCAGAAAGAAGATGAGGCCCTTTTCTGACTACGTTTGGATGTGCGAGTATTAAACTGTTGGTGAGATGGGATGAGATAATGTAACGCTGACGTAGGCTCCAGAACAATGACAGTTGCACAGATGTGTGCGTGTG
>JAROOI010000088.1:177500-220000 GCA_030578255.1 Tiaroga cobitis
CATGCACACTCACACACACA
Source organism: Tiaroga cobitis (assembly GCA_030578255.1). Lineage (NCBI taxonomy): Eukaryota > Metazoa > Chordata > Actinopteri > Cypriniformes > Leuciscidae > Tiaroga > Tiaroga cobitis. The sequence continues at coordinate 177,521 of JAROOI010000088.1, forward strand.
CACACACACACACTCACACACACACACACACACGGTGCATCAGTTAAACACTGTGATCTATTGCTTTTGTAGTCAATGTACTTGTTTTCTGCAGCCTGATCTCATGCTCTCTCTCTCTCTCTCTCTCTCTCTCTCTCTCTCTCCAGGCCCGTCGCCAAACGGGGGCATTAGGGGGCAGTGCCCCTGCACACACACACGGACATGCACACTCACACTCACACACACACACACACATGCACACTCACACACACACACGCACACACACACACACACACACACACACACACACACACACACACACACACACACGGTGCATCAGTTAAACACTGTGATCTATTGCTTTTGTAGTCAATGTACTTGTTTTCTGCAGCCTGATCTCATGCTCTCTCTCTCTCTCTCTCTCTCTCTCTCTCTCTCTCTCTCCAGGCCCGTCGCCAAGGGGGGGCATTAGGGGGCAGTGCCCCCCCAGATGACACAACGTGCCCCCCCAAGGTCATTCAGCAAACTTACGAGAGCAAAAAAACGCATTCACTTATTCCATTACGAAATGTCATCAGCAGCATTTAGCACACAGGTGCACTAATCTCTGTGATTTGAAATAACACATTGACTTCAGAAATATGAATTGGAAATTAGTCGGAGCGTGTGTTGTCGAATTTTCATATTCATTTACCTGCTAAAAACAGCCTACTGTTTCCACATATATAAAATAAAGGAAATTTTTCTCAGAATTGCGTGATATAAAATCAAAATGGCAAGTTATAAAGTCAGAGTTGCTTGATATACAGTCGCATTTGCGTGTCATAAAGTCAGAATTGTGAGATAAACTCGGAGAAATCCGTGGCGAAAACAAGCTTCCATATACTTGATTGCTTTTAGAGGGAAAAGCTGTCCATAAATGCTGGTGTAGGATCAGTTTTCTCCGTAATAAAAGAATATTGGCGAAACTCCGGTGTTTTGAGCGGTGAGTGGATTAGATCTATGCGCGCGCAAATCCTCTTGTTATAATAAGCAGTTAGGCTATGTAAATAAGACATGATTGTGTATCAGCTTTACTGACAGCCTAATGGAACATTGTGAGATCGCGATGAAGTTGTATAACCGCTTTTTAATGATAATAAAATGAGCGCTCTTTGTGAGTTTCTGCCATTGCAAATCCTGCAGCCTGTTTTTAAAGAGGAAGCGCATCTTCATGGTGTTGGTTCACCCTGTGTTGGTGTTGTTTAAATATAGAATTTGGTCTATTTCAGTTATATTAGACTAAATAGGGGATGTTATTGTTTTTGTGACTGTCTGTTTTGTAGATCATAAAAAAGTGTGCCCCCCCCATGAAAATGAAATGCCCCCCCATTCTATATGTTCTGGCGACGGCCCTCTCTCTCTCTCTCTCTCTCTCTCTCTGTGTGTGTGTGTGATTTGCAGTGGCACAGCTCCAGCACAGTGATATTAGTTTCAGTGTGTAGTTGTGGTCACGCTTGAAGGATTCGCTTCCAGCACAGTTTATGTTACAGCGCTGGCCTGATGCGCTTCACCCTGTTGAGCAGGTTCAGCCTTGCGTGTGTTCAGCCACGGCTCTCTCTGTGTGTGTGTGTGTGTGTGTGGGTGTGTGTGTGTGTGTGTGAATCAAGTCAGCTTTATTTCTATTGCACTTTTTACAACACATAGTGTTTCAAAGCAGCTTCACAGAGATAACAGGAAAATAATGCATTTAGGCTGTTGTTCAACTGAAGTCAGCTCAGTGTTAATACAGATCTGTCATAAAGATCATTAGTTATTAATTTCGTTCATTTCATCTATAAAGCAGCTCTGGAGAAAACCGTGATGTCATTGTCAGCTCAGTTCTGTTGTCATACAGCAGTGTCAGTACATTACAGAAGAAAACCCTGAGAGAAACCAGACTCAGTCGCTCAGTTATACGGCCCGGATCCGGCTGACTACATCATGCGTTGTGGTCGTGTCTAGGCGCAGGTCCTCCATCTGATCTGGATACGGGCGGGATCCGGCTGACTACATCATGCGTTGTGGTCGTGTCTAGGCGCAGGTCCTCCATCTGATCTGGATACGGCCGGGATCCGGCTGACTACATCATGCGTTGTGGTCGTGTCTAGGCGCAGGTCCTCCATCTGATCTGGATACGGCCCGGATCCGGCTGACTACATCATGCGTTGTGGTCGTGTCTAGGCGCAGGTCCTCCATCTGATCTGGATACGGCCGGGATCCGGCTGACTATATCATGCGTTGTGGTCGTGTCTAGGCGCAGGTCCTCCATCTGATCTGGATACGGCCCGGATCCGGCTGACTATATCATGTGTTGTGGTCGTGTTTAGGCGCAGGTCCACCATCTGATCTGGATACGGCCCGGATCCGGCTGACTACATCATGCGTTGTGGTCGTGTCTAGGCGCAGGTCCTCCATCTGATCTGGATACGGCCCGGATCCGGCTGACTACATCATGCGTTGTGGTCGTGTCTAGGCGCAGGTCCTCCATCTGATCTGGATACGGCCGGGATCCGGCTGACTACATCATGCGTTGTGGTCGTGTCTAGGCGCAGGTCCACCATCTGATCTGGATACGGCCGGGATCCGGCTGACTACATCATGCGTTGTGGTCGTGTCTAGGCGCAGGTCCTCCATCTGATCTGGATACGGCCGGGATCCGGCTGACTACATCATGCGTTGTGGTCGTGTCTAGGCGCAGGTCCACCATCTGATCTGGATACGGCCGGGATCCGGCTGACTACATCATGCGTTGTGGTCGTGTCTAGGCGCAGGTCCTCCATCTGATCTGGATACGGCCCGGATCCGGCTGACTACATCATGTGTTGTGGTCGTGTCTAGGCGCAGGTCCTCCATCTGATCTGGATACGGCCCGGATCCGGCTGACTACATCATGTGTTGTGGTCGTGTCTAGGCGCAGGTCCACCATCTGATCTGGATACGGCCCGGATCCGGCTGACTACATCATGTGTTGTGGTCGTGTCTAGGCGCAGGTCCTCCATCTGATCTGGATACGGCCCGGATCCGGCTGACTATATCCTGTGTTGTGGTCGTGTCTAGGCGCAGGTCCACCATCTGATCTGGATACGGCCCGGATCCGGCTGACTACATCATGCGTTGTGGTCGTGTCTAGGCGCAGGTCCTCCATCTGATCTGGATACGGCCCGGATCCGGCTGACTACATCATGCGTTGTGGTCGTGTCTAGGCGCAGGTCCTCCATCTGATCTGGATACGGCCCGGATCCGGCTGACTACATCATGCGTTGTGGTCGTGTCTAGGCGCAGGTCCTCCATCTGATCTGGATACGGCCCGGATCCGGCTGACTACATCATGCGTTGTGGTCGTGTCTAGGCGCGGGTTAATGTGGGTTAGCATCACAAAATTAATATATATTTTATACAGTATATATAAAATATATTAAAAGCATTAAAGAGCTGAAAGTGACATTTTCTATATATTTATATTTATTTATTTTATGTATATATTATACATATATTAATCTTCTTAAAGAGCTGAAAGTGATTTATTTATTTCACGTGAAATAGTGAATCTGATTAAATAAATATTGTGGAAAAGTTCATATAAATATTGAACACTCACAGGGTCTAAAATATGTGTTTGTGTCATATTTCTGTCATGATTCTGCCATCATGTCTTTGATTTCTCTAGTCTTGTGGCAGGATCATGGCAGACCCATGTTTTGTGTACAAGCACATGGCCTTTTGCTTGGGCCATGTGCTTGTGTTGTCTCGTTACGTTCCCCGCCCCCTTGTTATCCTCGTCTTGTCATTATTGTGTAGTTAGTTTCACCTGTTCTTGTCATTAATGTCTCCCTATATTATCCCCTTGTGTTTGCTGACATTGGTCGGTTTATTGTCAAACTAGGTCTATCATTGATCATCGTGTGTCTATCTTTATAGCACACTTCTGTGAGTACTTTGTCAATAATCCAGTTTAATGTAGTGTGAGTTTTTGTTATTAGTTCCTGCTTAGTCAAGTTCTAGTCAAGTCTTTATTTATTATCTAGTCTTGCTTGTTGCCTCTAGCCTTGTTTTGCCCCCTCGTGGGTTTTGTTTTCTCTGTTTTGTCTTCAATAAATTGTGTGTAGAGCATTCAGTCTGCTTTTGGATTCATCTATCTGCACCCTCATAACAATTTCACGTACAATTATATATTATTTTTGTGCAGTATATTATGTGAAGAGTTGATGAATTGAGAAGTTCGTAAGGTGAATCTGTGATCTGTGCGTGATGGAGTGTCTCCCTCTTCTGGCCACACAAACACTTCTCCAGCTTTTTGACTATAAAGATATTTTATTCAGGTATTTCTACTGAGTTTAAAACAGTGAGTGTTGATATATAAAATATATGAACGTTGATAATTAAAAGGCCATATTATGCTCAAAGTCTTGATGTAGTTTCAGGCTCTACTAGAACAGGTTTTCCTGCTTAAATGTTGATTATTCTCCTCATATTCTCCATTGTTGCGGCTCCTCTCTTCCCAGTCTGTCAGTAACGCTCTGTTTACTTCCTGTCTCTATGAAGCCCCTCCTCCTGAAAAGCACACTGTGCTCTGATTGGTCGGCTGAAGCAGTGTGTTGTGATTGGTCAAGCGCTTCGAGTGTGTTTGGGAAATGTCCCCTTTTACCATAACCGCCAGTTTAACACACTACTAACTAACTCAACCAGGCCCTGCCCCTTTATTCTGCGCATGAATTATTATAATGAGGAATATTGTGACGTGTTCGTTCCCGGAAGAAACTCAAGACTACAATGGAGGCGTTTCAGGAGTTCAGGAACACTGACACTGATATAGAGAACAACTGGAGCTTTTTTCATTCTCAAACAGCAACATTAAACATTGAAGAAAGATAAAGATATGAAAAAAAAGTTTAATGAGCGCCGCAGCCGACTGGGCCAATCAGAAGCGAGCGCCAGTCATGAGCGTCTAATTTCATCAATAATTTAATATCTTTGTCTATTTAAATGTATTTAAGTGTATGGAGTAATTCTGTTCTTCATTACTCTGAGAATAAAGACACTCCAGTACTAGTTTTGTATTAAAGTTAATGTGAAACGCCACACAGAATCTTTCATCAGTGGAGAATCACTTTGATTCTTATTGAACGACTCTTTTGACCTCTGGCTGTTGCTGATCGGGTCTATGGAGGTCTGCATTGATCTGATCTTCATTTCTGGGATTTAAAACTCATGAAATATCTTTAGGTGTGTTTGTATGTGATAAGTTTGGAAGTCACATCAGAAAAAAAAACATAATTATGACGTAAAAAATCAAGTCACCTTTATTTATATGGTGCTTTTTACAATACAATAAGTCAAAAAGTAATGATTATGAGATTAAAAGTCGAAATTGACTTAAAAAGTCATAATTATTGGGACATAAAAGTCATTATGACAGAAAGGCATCATTTTGACATTTATCTCATCATTGCAACTTTTTAATCTCATAAAGTGTGACACAATTTCGACTTGGCTTTTTACACCAGAATTTCAACTTTTTATGTCATAATTATGATGTAGTATATCATAACCCTACATAATTTATGTAATAATTTTACTTTTTACCTCAAAAGTATGAGTTTTTACCTCATGTGGCGGGAAAGTGCTCGACAGTCGCTGCTGTTCTTTCTGTCGCCACCAGATGTCGCTAATCTCTCTAATCTCAATCCATGAACAAACCTTTTCAGTGTTTTAAGCGGCCGAACACGGCCTGAAGCGGCTGCACTCCATCGTGTGGTCGCAGGTATAGATGATTTCTGTTCGGCTTTGAAGCGAATCTCTGACACGGAGCCTCGCGACGCCGCGGTGTGGTGTGGAGTGTTCGCGCATGCGCAGAGGCGGCTCTGGAAGCCCAAGAGTGTTTCAGGAGTCGAGCGATTCCACTTAAGCGCTGCTTCCGCATTCGGTCAACATCACGTGATAAAATTAGCCTCTGATTGGTTGCATTTATCATTTTAGTGGGAATGGTTTTTAAGTGTTAAATATGTATAATTCAGAATTTCAATTATTTAAAATATGTCCGTGTTATGAACTGGGCTTTTGCATTAAATTCAATAAAGTTTAGCCACAGTTTTATTATATTATATACAGAATGTAGGCCTTCTTTAAAAAATGTGGATAAATAAATACAGAAATACTATGAATATCAAAGAAAGTGTATAATACAAATTATACAATACAAATACAATTAATTTGCAGTTTCTTCAGCTATCATACAAATCCTGCTCGTGTTCTGTATAATAAATTGTTGATTTTGATCACTACTTTCTGAAATAAATGATTGAATTTCCTTTATAAAAGGTTTACATTCAATGTATGCACACAATGCACATTTTTAGATACAAATGCTCTACTGTCCATTTTTTTTTAACTTTGAAATTAAAAATTGTATTTTTTTTCCTCTGGCTTTTGGTTTTAATTTAATTAATATGTTATTGTATTTGTGTGCTATGGTTGTTGGTAATCTTGTGAATTGGCATTGGCATGAATTAAGGCATACCAAACGAAAAAAAATTATGGGCTGTTTTAAAATCATTTTTATTTTGTATTATATTAAATGAGTATATATCTATATAATATTTTTAAATTGCATAACAGAACAATAACATAGGATACACATATCGCAATGTATTAAACTATCTATTACATTCATAACAGACTCAAAGGAATACAAAATACAAATAAAAGAAATTATACAGGGGATGATAACTTACAAAAATTCCAAAAAGAAAATGATTAAAACATTCTTTACATCGTTTTGCTTTTTTATTTCTTGCGTCTTTTACGGCCTCAGTATAATACTTAAGTTCAATTTTAAATAATATAATGTTTCCATTTCTGTTTGTGTGAATATGTCGTATATTATCGTGTGCGCTGCGCTGCGTCTCATCCGTGACGTCAGGCGTCGCGTCGCTCGCGGGAGCTGCAGTGAATCGGAGTGGACGCGCTAGAATCTAGAGCGTCGCGCCGAAGCGGAGCGACATTTTCATCTCATTTCAGTTCCTCTTCATCAACAGGACCGATACACACAGTCTGATCTCAAACACACACACACACACACACACACACACACACACCGACTGATGCTCGGAACAACCCGGAGCTGACGGGAGCATCACGCGCTTTGTGGGAGACTCTCCGGTGAGTGAGTGAGTGTGTGTGTGTGTCCACTGAAATAAAGCAGATGATCATCACAGGTGAGGATGTGCATGAGTTCTGCAGGCGTGGTTCTCTATATCATAATTCATCTGTGCATGTTAATCATGAGCGACTCGTTTGCATAACTCCTGCTGATGACGCTCTGGTGTTGCTGTTGATATTCTGAGTTATAGAGAGATTATATATCATGGCGTTTTCATGAAGCCATAATATGGCAGTTCCTGTCTGTAAGACAGTGTATAAAACAAAACAATCTAGACAGTTTTTTATAAGCCAGGATTTTTGGCTTACACACACACACACACACACCTGAAGTGTTCACTCTTCTGTCTGTAACCTGTCTCTCTGCACGACTCTCTCTGACACACACACACACACACACACCTGAAGTGTTCACTCTTCTGTCTGTAACCTGTCTCTCTGCACGACTCTCTCTGACACACACACACACACACACACACACACACACACACACCTGAAGTGTTCACTCTTCTGTCTGTAACCTGTCTCTCTGCACGACTCTCTCTGACACACACACACACACACACACCTGAAGTGTTCACTCTTCTGTCTGTAACCTGTCTCTCTGCACGACTCTCTCTGACACACACACACACACACACACACACACACACACACACCTGAAGTGTTCACTCTTCTGTCTGTAACCTGTCTCTCTGCACGACTCTCTCTGACACACACACACACACACACACCTGAAGTGTTCACTCTTCTGTCTGTAACCTGTCTCTCTGCACGACTCTCTCTGACACACACACACACACACACACCTGAAGTGTTCACTCTTCTGTCTGTAACCTGTCTCTCTGCACGACTCTCTCTGACACACACACACACACACACACCTGAAGTGTTCACTCTTCTGTCTGTAACCTGTCTCTCTGCACGACTCTCTCTCTGTTCGCCGCTGATGATAGTGCTGTGAAATGTGAAGAAAGAAAGCAAGTCAAACAGGTTCTGAAACACTTTCTTTTTTGCTAAATTGTCCCTTTAATGTAAAACACCAGTAATAGATGGCATTCGTTTTGAATATTTTGAGCATGTTGTGTTGATGAGAAATGAACTGGAAAAATCTTTCTAAAACTCAAAACACATTAAAATCTTTGTGATCGGAGAGCAGCGCATATTACAGTTATAGATATGACTGTAAAAGAGTGGTTTTTATATCAATGACACTCACTTATTTACATTTGATTTGTCACATAGAAACAGAGACCAATCTGAAGGATTTATTATTCATCTCATAACTTTTCTCCAAGTCTTTATTTCCTGGTTTAAAGACCGTATCAGTTCAGATCAGGCTTGATTCAGTTCAGTGTCTCTGTAATCCAGTGTGACTCTTGATCATGAATGTGAACAGAAAGCAGATGTTGTCACGTGTGTGTGTGTGTGTGTGCGTGCAGTGCTGATGTCATCCGCTCGTTTGCATCGACGGTTTCGTTTGTTTCTCTCTCACTGAAGTGTGTTCATTCGGAGCTGCTCATGACCTCAGATGATCATAACGTCATCACTTCGTCTCACTGTCTGAACGAACTAATTAGGGATGCACCGAAATGAAAATTCTTGGCCGAAACCGAAAACCGAAAAAGAGGAAACCAAGGCCGAAAACCGAAACACTGAAAGAAATTATGCCAATTATTAGTACCATTGCATTCATGACTGTGTACAAACCTGACTAAAATCAAGGCATTGCAATTGCATAAGTTAATATAAAAATTTCAAAGAATAAATCAATTACAAATTATGCAAATATTTATTTTGCAACAATGCACAGTATAAAATAAAATTCAAACTAAAATGTTTAACTTGACCCCTCATGTGTACATTAAATGATAATCTGGCCTGCAGAAAGGTTTTAAAATTAAATGTTCTCTCATCAAAACAAAGCCGAGCTTACATTTAAAAAAATGAGCATACAATAGCATAAAAAAGCCTTTTTAATGAACAAAGGTACATGTTTAATACAAATGTACACGAAACTTAATGAAAGATGTTTAGTGAAATTAGAAAATATTTAAGAGATCGTTAATTTAGTTGTATACATGCATGTTCCCATATACATATTTGGCACATGTCACAACAATAATCTCAGGGTTTACTGGGTTTTACATGATTATTTTTGTATTGGTGGTGGAATACTAAAACATTGTCATGTGTTTATCTTTCTTCTTCTCACCGATTCCTGATGGTTAGAGGACAGTTACTTGAGTCGCTCCCTGTCGTTTCAAGGAGTAGCACAACGGCGAGCGGGTCAAGTATAAACGCCTCGCGACTCGCGCTGTCTGTGGAGACTCGTGCTGTCTGTGGAGACTCGCGCTGTCTGTGGAGACTCGCGCTGTCTGTGGAGACTCGCGCTGTCTGTGGAGACTCGCGCTGTCTGTGGAGACTCGCGCTGTCTGTGGAGACTCGCGCTGTCTGTGGAGACTCGCGCTGTCTGTGGAGACTCGCGCTGTCTGTGGAGACTCGTGCTGTCTGTGGAGACTCGCGCTGTCTGTGGAGACTCGCGCTGTCTGTGGAGACTCGCGCTGTCTGTGGAGACTCGCGCTGTCTGTGGAGACTCGTGCTGTCTGTGGAGACTCGCGCTGTCTGTGGAGACTCGTGCTGTCTGTGGAGACTCGTGTGTGGAGACTCGCGCTGTGTGGAGACTCGTGTGTGGAGACTCGCGCTGTGTGGAGACTCGTGTGTGGAGACTCGCGCTGTGTGGAGACTCGTGTGTGGAGACTCGCGCTGTGTGGAGACTCGTGTGTGGAGACTCGCGCTGTCTGTGGAGACTCGTGTGTGGAGACTCGCGCTGTCTGTGGAGACTCGTGTGTGGAGACTCGCGCTGTGTGGAGACTCGTGTGTGGAGACTCGCGCTGTGTGGAGACTCGTGTGTGGAGACTCGCGCTGTGTGGAGACTCGTGTGTGGAGACTCGCGCTGTCTGTGGAGACTCGCGCTGTCTGTGGAGACTCGCGCTGTCTGTGGAGACTGGACACTCGCGCTGTCTGTGGAGACTCGCGCTGTCTGTGGAGACTCGCGCTGTCTGTGGAGACTGGACACTCGCGCTGTCTGTGGAGACTCGCGCTGTCTGTGGAGACTCGCGCTGTCTGTGGAGACTCGCGCTGTCTGTGGAGACTCGCGCTGTCTGTGGAGACTCGCGCTGTCTGTGGAGACTCGCGCTGTCTGTGGAGACTCGTGCTGGCTGTCTGTGGAGACTCGCGCTGTCTGTGGAGACTCGCGCTGTCTGTGGAGACTCGCGCTGTCTGTGGAGACTCGCGCTGTCTGTGGAGACTCGTGCTGGCTGTCTGTGGAGACTCGCGCTGTCTGTGGAGACTCGCGCTGTCTGTGGAGACTCGCGCTGTCTGTGGAGACTCGCGCTGTCTGTGGAGACTCGCGCTGTCTGTGGAGACTCGCGCTGTCTGTGGAGACTCGCGCTGTCTGTGGAGACTCGCGCTGTCTGTGGAGACTCGCGCTGTCTGTGGAGACTCGCGCTGTCTGTGGAGACTCGCGCTGTCTGTGGAGACTCGCGCTGTCTGTGGAGACTCGCGCTGTCTGTGGAGACTCGCGCTGTCTGTGGAGACTCGCGCTGTCTGTGGAGACTCGCGCTGTCTGTGGAGACTCGCGCTGCGGAGGCAGGCAAAAGTATAAACAAGGCTTCCGTCTCCTCGCGGGTTCAGACATACTGCATGGAAATACGTCCACACCTCAGACATGTTGCTTCAGACAAGCCCGTGCAGTTCGTGGTTTCTGTTTGCATCATCACAACATTTAGGCCGTATTGTTTCGGTGATTAAAGTCTTTCGGCCGAAAACCGAAAATGCACTTTTGGGCCATTTTCGGCCGAAAATTTTCGGTGGCCGAATATTCGGTGCATCCCTAGAACTTATGAATGAACGAATAAACGAAGGAATGAATGAACGAACAAATGAATGAATGAATGAACGAACAAATGAAAGAATGAAAGAATTAATGAACGAATGAATGAATGAACAAACAAACGAATGAATGAATGAATGAACGAACAAAAGAACGAATGAATGAATGAACGGACAAACGAATGAATGACCGAATTAATGAATGAACAAACAAATAAATGAACAAATGAATGAATGAAAAAACGAACGAATGAACGGGCAAACGAATGAATGAATGAATGAACAAACAAATAAATGAACAAATGAATGAACGAACGAATGAATGAATGAACGGACAAACGAACGAATGAATGAATGAACGAACAAATAAATGAACAAATGAATGAATGAATGAATGAACGGACAAACGAATGAATGAATGAGCGAACAAATGAATGAACGAACAAACGAACTAATGAATGAATGAACGGACAAACGAATGAATGACCGAATGAATGAATGAACGAACAAATAAATGAACAAATGAATGAACGAACAAATGAATGAATGAACGGACAAACGAATGAATGAACGAACAAATAAATGAACAAATGAATGAACGAATGAATGAATGAATGAACGGACAAACGAATGAACGAACAAACGAACGAATGAATGAATGAATGAACGGACAAACGAATGAATGAATAAACAAATTAATGAACGAACAAATAAATGAACAAATGAATGAACGAACGAATGAATGAATGAACGGACAAACGAATGAATGAACGAATGAATTAATGAGCGAACAAATTGAATGAACGAATGAATGAATGAACGGACGAATGAATGAATGAATTAACAAATTAATGAATGAACGAACGAATTTATGAATGAATATCACAGAAGTGCTGGGATAAAAGTTGCTAGTTCAGATATAAACACTGATGTCTACGGTAGTGATCAAAAATAGAATAAATCATCTTTGCGCTTCACATAATGACGTTATGAATTACACCGTTACTCCAGTAGGTGCCGACAAGTGACTTTAATGTATCTGTCATTGAATCACTCAAGAGATTCATTCAAAAACACTGATTCATCCAGTAATGAAGCAAGTGAAGTCTTTATGAGTGAATCATTGAATCTTTCATTCAAACTAAATCTTTCATTTAAATGAATTAAATGTTTTTTAAAAAAAAGACTGCAGCAATTAACATTTCTTCAGAAGCTCTAGTAAACGACATGCTGTTCTCTTCAGAATCGGGATCCGTACAAACGAATCCAGTTCACCCAGAATCGTGCAGCTCTACGATAAGCTTTGTTTGTTCATTTGTCACAGTTCTTTGAAGGAAAGCAGACGGACTGGGATTGCCTCTGTCTTTGAGTTTGCAGTCGTGGATCTCTAAAGATGTGTTCTGGATCTCTGAAGATGTGTTCTGGGTCTCTGAAGATGTGTTCTGGGTCTCTGAAGATGTGTTCTGGATCTCTGAAGATGTGTTCTGGATCTCTGAAGATGTGTTCTGGATCTCTGAAGATGTGTTCTGGGTCTCTGAAGATGTGTTCAGAGATCTCTGAAGATGTTTTCTGGATCTCTGAAGATGTGTTCTGGATCTCTGAAGATGTGTTCTGGATCTCTGAAGATGTGTTCTGGGTCTCTGAAGATGTGTTCTGGGTCTCTGAAGATGTGTTCTGGGTCTCTGAAGATGTGTTCTGGGTCTCTGAAGATGTGTTCTGGGTCTCTGAAGATGTGTTCTGGATCTCTGAAGATGTGTTCTGGATCTCTGAAGATGTGTTCTGGATCTCTGAAGATGTGTTCTGGATCTCTGAAGATGTGTTCTGGATCTCTGAAGATGACATGCTGTTCTCTTCAGAATCGGGATCTGCCAATAGTTTACACAAAAAAGACTGCAGCAATTAACATTTCTTCAGAAGCTCTAGTAAACGACATGCTGTTCTCTTCAGAATCGGGATCCGTACAAACGAATCCAGTTCACCCAGAATCGTGCAGCTCTACGATAAGCTTTGTTTGTTCATTTGTCACAGTTCTTTGAAGGAAAGCAGACGGACTGGGATTGCCTCTGTCTTTGAGTTTGCAGTCGTGGATCTCTAAAGATGTGTTCTGGATCTCTGAAGATGTGTTCTGGGTCTCTGAAGATGTGTTCTGGGTCTCTGAAGATGTGTTCTGGATCTCTGAAGATGTGTTCTGGATCTCTGAAGATGTGTTCTGGGTCTCTGAAGATGTGTTCAGAGATCTCTGAAGATGTGTTCAGAGATCTCTGAAGATGTGTTCTGGATCTCTGAAGATGTGTTCTGGATCTCTGAAGATGTGTTCTGGGTCTCTGAAGATGTGTTCTGGGTCTCTGAAGATGTGTTCTGGGTCTCTGAAGATGTGTTCTGGGTCTCTGAAGATGTGTTCTGGATCTCTGAAGATGTGTTCTGGATCTCTGAAGATGTGTTCTGGATCTCTGAAGATGTGTTCTGGATCTCTGAAGATGTGTTCTGGATCTCTGAAGATGTGTTCTGGGTCTCTGAAGATGTGTTCTGGATCTCTGAAGATGTGTTCTGGATCTCTGAAGATGTGTTCTGGATCTCTGAAGATGTGTTCTGGATCTCTGAAGATGTGTTCTGGATCTCTGAAGATGTGTTCTGGGTCTCTGAAGATGTGTTCTGGATCTCTGAAGATGTGTTCTGGATCTCTGAAGATGTGTTCTGGATCTCTGAAGATGTGTTCTGGATCTCTGAAGATGTGTTCTGGATCTCTGAAGATGTGTTCTGGATCTCTGAAGATGTGTTCTGGGTCTCTGAAGATGTGTTCTGGGTCTCTGAAGATGTGTTCTGGGTCTCTGAAGATGTGTTCTGGGTCTCTGAAGATGTGTTCAGAGATCTCTGAAGATGTTTTCTGGATCTCTGAAGATGTGTTCTGGATCTCTGAAGATGTGTTCTGGATCTCTGAAGATGTGTTCTGGGTCTCTGAAGATGTGTTCTGGGTCTCTGAAGATGTGTTCTGGGTCTCTGAAGATGTGTTCTGGGTCTCTGAAGATGTGTTCTGGGTCTCTGAAGATGTGTTCTGGGTCTCTGAAGATGTGTTCTGGGTCTCTGAAGATGTGTTCTGGATCTCTGAAGATGTGTTCTGGATCTCTGAAGATGTGTTCTGGGTCTCTGAAGATGTGTTCAGAGATCTCTGAAGATGTGTTCAGAGATCTCTGAAGATGTGTTCTGGATCTCTGAAGATGTGTTCTGGATCTCTGAAGATGTGTTCTGGGTCTCTGAAGATGTGTTCTGGGTCTCTGAAGATGTGTTCTGGGTCTCTGAAGATGTGTTCTGGGTCTCTGAAGATGTGTTCTGGGTCTCTGAAGATGTGTTCTGGATCTCTGAAGATGTGTTCTGGATCTCTGAAGATGTGTTCTGGATCTCTGAAGATGTGTTCTGGATCTCTGAAGATGTGTTCTGGATCTCTGAAGATGTGTTCTGGGTCTCTGAAGATGTGTTCAGAGATCTCTGAAGATGTGTTCTGGATCTCTGAAGATGTGTTCTGGATCTCTGAAGATGTGTTCTGGGTCTCTGAAGATGTGTTCTGGGTCTCTGAAGATGTGTTCTGGGTCTCTGAAGATGTGTTCTGGGTCTCTGAAGATGTGTTCTGGGTCTCTGAAGATGTGTTCTGGATCTCTGAAGATGTGTTCTGGATCTCTGAAGATGTGTTCTGGATCTCTGAAGATGTGTTCTGGATCTCTGAAGATGTGTTCTGGATCTCTGAAGATGTGTTCTGGGTCTCTGAAGATGTGTTCTGGATCTCTGAAGATGTGTTCTGGATCTCTGAAGATGTGTTCTGGATCTCTGAAGATGTGTTCTGGATCTCTGAAGATGTGTTCTGGATCTCTGAAGATGTGTTCTGGGTCTCTGAAGATGTGTTCTGGGTCTCTGAAGATGTGTTCTGGGTCTCTGAAGATGTGTTCTGGGTCTCTGAAGATGTGTTCAGAGATCTCTGAAGATGTTTTCTGGATCTCTGAAGATGTGTTCTGGATCTCTGAAGATGTGTTCTGGATCTCTGAAGATGTGTTCTGGGTCTCTGAAGATGTGTTCTGGGTCTCTGAAGATGTGTTCTGGGTCTCTGAAGATGTGTTCTGGGTCTCTGAAGATGTGTTCTGGGTCTCTGAAGATGTGTTCTGGGTCTCTGAAGATGTGTTCTGGGTCTCTGAAGATGTGTTCTGGATCTCTGAAGATGTGTTCTGGATCTCTGAAGATGTGTTCTGGGTCTCTGAAGATGTGTTCAGAGATCTCTGAAGATGTGTTCAGAGATCTCTGAAGATGTGTTCTGGATCTCTGAAGATGTGTTCTGGATCTCTGAAGATGTGTTCTGGGTCTCTGAAGATGTGTTCTGGGTCTCTGAAGATGTGTTCTGGGTCTCTGAAGATGTGTTCTGGGTCTCTGAAGATGTGTTCTGGGTCTCTGAAGATGTGTTCTGGATCTCTGAAGATGTGTTCTGGATCTCTGAAGATGTGTTCTGGATCTCTGAAGATGTGTTCTGGATCTCTGAAGATGTGTTCTGGATCTCTGAAGATGTGTTCTGGGTCTCTGAAGATGTGTTCAGAGATCTCTGAAGATGTGTTCTGGATCTCTGAAGATGTGTTCTGGATCTCTGAAGATGTGTTCTGGGTCTCTGAAGATGTGTTCTGGGTCTCTGAAGATGTGTTCTGGGTCTCTGAAGATGTGTTCTGGGTCTCTGAAGATGTGTTCTGGATCTCTGAAGATGTGTTCTGGATCTCTGAAGATGTGTTCTGGATCTCTGAAGATGTGTTCTGGGTCTCTGAAGATGTGTTCTGGATCTCTGAAGATGTGTTCTGGATCTCTGAAGATGTGTTCTGGGTCTCTGAAGATGTGTTCTGGATCTCTGAAGATGTGTTCTGGATCTCTGAAGATGTGTTCTGGATCTCTGAAGATGTGTTCTGGATCTCTGAAGATGTGTTCTGGATCTCTGAAGATGTGTTCTGGATCTCTGAAGATGTGTTCTGGATCTCTGAAGAATGAGAAACGGGGTTAAAGAGTGTTTAGGTCGGCTTCTTGAGTTTGTGTGTAAATCTGCCAATAGTTTTCTCAGATGAAATGGTGAAATGCTGCTGAAAGACTACATTACCCATGATGCTGTGCAGAAAACCCCACCAATATGAGTCGAAACAAACAAAATGAGCCAAAAGATCTGATTAGCTCCGCCTACTTCCATGAAGTACTGCAAATGATTTAATCGAGTCTATCTCTGCTCTCAAAATACTTAAATATTTAAATGCATATTTTGAAATAAACCTAAAATACATTGTTCTTACATTTCTGTCTTGACAACTCTGAGAGATTGGTATAGTTATGGAAATGGTAATGTTAATGTATTTGGACTTGGCGGAATAGATCTGCTAGATATATGTAATATATTTTTATATTTTGTGTGTGTATATACAGTGCCCTCCACAATTATTGGCACCCCGGTTTAAGATGTGGTCGAGGACTTCTAAAAATTCTCCTTTTTTTTTTAAACAACATATAACCCAAATGCAAAAAAAGAGAAAAATCCAACCTTTTAAGTACATTACTTTGGTGGTAAAAAAAAAAAAATCCCACATTTAGAAAAAAAAACCCTTGAAATCATGTGTCCCACAATTATTGGCACCCCTAACGATTACGCTGAAAAATGTAATTGATTTTTTTTTTAAATATATTTTTCTGTAGTTGCTAAAGTTGGTCAGGGTATCTAGGAACTTTTAATTAGTAATTCATGACTTCCTGTTTCCCTGGGGTATAAATATGACGTGACACAGAGGCCTAATTCTCTTACCCATTTTTCGACATGGCAAAGACAAGAGAACACACCATTCAAGTAAGGCAGATGTGTGTCGACCTTCATAAGTCAGGCAATGGTTACAAGAAAATAGCCACTCGCCTTAACTTGCCCGTATCTACAGTCAGAGGAATCATTAAGAAGTTTAAAACAACTGGAACAGTGACAAACAAAGCTGGAAGAGGTCCCAAGTTTATCTTGCCACAACGCACAGTGAGGAGGATGGTAAGAGAAGTAAAAAAAAGTCCTAAGCTCACTGTCACAGAATTGCATCAAAGAGTGGCATCTTGGGGTCACAAAGTCTCCAAAACAACCATCAGACGCTCTCTACATGCCAACAAGCTGTTTGGGAGGCATGCAAGGAAAAAGCCTTTTCTCACTAACACTCACAAACGTAAACGTCTGGAGTTTGCTAAGCGGCACTGGGACTTCAACTGGGATTGTGTGCTTTGGTCAGATGAGACTAAGATTGAGCTTTTTGGCAACAAACACTCTAAGTGGGTCTGGCGTAAAACAAAAGATGAGTATGCCGAAAAGCACCTCATGCCCACCGTGAAGTATGGTGGAGGATCTGTGATGCTGTGGGCCTGTTTCTCTTCCAAAGGCCCTGGGAACCTTGTTAGGGTGCATGGCATTATGAACGCTTTGAAATACCAGGACATTTTAAATAAAAACCTGATGGCCTCTGCCAGAAAGCTGAAGATGGGTCGTCATTGGGTCTTTCAGCAGGATAATGATCCAAAACATGTGGCAAAATCTACACAAAAATGGTTCAGCAGTCACAAACTCAAGGTCCTCCCATGGCCATCTCAGTCCCCAGACCTCAACCCAATCGAAAACCTGTGGGGCGAGCTAAAGAGGAGAGTGCATAAGAGAGGACCCAGGACACTGGATGATCTAGAAAGATTGTGCAAAGAAGAATGGTCAAAGATCCCTCTCTCTGTGTTCTCCAATCTTGTGAAATGTTATAGGAGGAGATTAAGTGCTGTCTTGTTGGCAAAAGAGGGTTGTACAAAGTATTAACATCAGGGGTGCCAATAATTGTGGGACACATGATTTCAAGTTTTTTTTTTTTCTAAATGTGTGATTTTTTTTTTACCACCAAAGTAATGTACTTAAATAAAAGGTTGGATTTTTCTCTTTTTTTGCATTTGGGTTATATGTTGTTTTAAAAAAAAGGAGAATTTTTAGAAGTCCTCGACCACATCTTAAACCGGGGTGCCAATAATTGTGGAGGGCACTGTATATATATATAATCTCTCTATATATATCCCCCTCCCCCTTCACCAGCTCCACCTGTATAAATCTGCTACGGGGGTTAAATCATGTAATTTAAATGAAAATATATGTATATTCAACATTTGTAAATGAGTAGTTTTATATTTCTCCATCGTTTGATGTCGATTATGCTGTTCTCAATGCTCACTAAAGTCGTAAAGTTCACAGTCTTGTATCTTTGTCTTTTTGTCGGATTTTCAAATATTATTTTTGCTTCAAATCAAAGTTTGTAATGTGATTCTCGGCGAGGATGACTGGTTTGGTTCATGGCTTATAACGCTCTAATGAAGACTTTAACTCCCCTTGGGAAGAGCACTCCAGAAGCAGAGCCACTGGCCGTGCTCAGCTCTCTTCATAAAGTGTAGATCTCTTAACTATTCAGCGCTCCGAGTGTCTGGAGTTCAGCTGCATTATTCATATCCTCGGAAAACATGAAAATTGCACAACTAATGCTGAGAGAATGATCATATATCACACTTTCAGATGAATGTTCTTAAAGGGATAGTTCACCCAAAAGTGAAAGTTAGCTCATGAATTACTCTCCCTCAAGCCATCCTAGTGCATATGACATTCTTCACTCACTCACTCACTCACTCACTCACTCACTCACTCACTCACTCACACACACACTCACACACTCACTCACTCACTCACTCACTCACTCACTCACTCACTCACTCACACACACACTCACTCACTCACTCACTCACTCACACACACACTCACTCACTCACTCACTCACTCACACACACACTCACTCACTCACTCACTCACTCACACACTCACTCACTCACTCACACACTCACTCACTCACTCACTCACACACTCACTCACTCACTCACTCACTCACTCACTCACTCACTCACTCACTCACTCACTCACTCACTCACTCACTCACTCACTCACTCACTCACTCACTCACTCACTCACTCACTCACTCACACACACACTCACACACTCACTCACTCACTCACTCACTCACTCACTCACACACACACTCACTCACTCACTCACTCACTCACACACACACTCACTCACTCACTCACTCACTCACACACACACTCACTCACTCACTCACTCACTCACACACTCACTCACTCACTCACACACTCACTCACTCACTCACTCACACACTCACTCACTCACTCACTCACTCACTCACACACACACACACTCACTCACTCACTCACTCACTCACTCACTCACACTCACTCACTCACTCACTCACTCACTCACTCACTCACTCACACACTCACTCACTCACTCACTCACTCACTCACTCACTCACTCACACACTCACTCACACACACACTCACTCACACACACACTCACACACACACTCACTCACACACTCACTCACACACACACTCACTCACACACACACTCACTCACACACACACTCACTCACTCACTCACTCACTCACACACTCACTCACTCACTCACACACTCACTCACTCACTCACTCACTCACTCACTCACTCACTCACTCACTCACTCACACACTCACTCACTCACTCACTCACTCACTCACTCACTCACTCACTCACTCACTCACTCACTCACTCACTCACACACTCACTCACTCACTCACACACTCACTCACTCACTCACTCACTCACTCACACACTCACTCACTCACTCACTCACTCACTCACTCACACACTCACTCACTCACTCACTCACTCACACTCTCACACTCTCACTCACTCACACTTTCACTTACACACACACTCTCACTCACACACTCACTCACTCACTCACACACTCACGCACTCACACACTCACTCACTCACTCACACACTCACTCACACTCTCACACTCTCACTCACTCACACTTTCACTCACACACACACTCACACTCTCACTCACTCACTCACTCACTCACACACTCACTCACTCACTCACTCACTCACTCACTCACACTCTCACACTCTCACTCACTCACACTTTCACTCACACACACACTCACACTCTCACTCACTCACTCACTCACTCACTCACTCACTCACTCACTCACTCACTCACTCACTCACACACTCACACACTCAGACTGATCATGTGTGTTTTGTCTCCTCAGCTCTGATGGTTGAGGTCGGTGTGTGACGCTCAGAGTCTCAGCTTCACTCAGCATGTCTGCTCTACAGGTACACACACACACACACACACACACACACACACTCTCTGCATGAGATGAAGTTTAACAGAAGTTGTGTGTTTGTTCCTCTCGCAGGGAGCGTGGCCGTCCGGCACCGAGTGTGTGGCCAAGTATAACTTCCAGGGCAGCACCGATCAGGACCTTCCCTTCAGCAAAGGAGACCTGCTGACCATCATCAGCGTAACCAAGGTAACGGCAATCAGGCGTAACCAAGGTAACGGCCATCAGGCATAACCAAGGTAACGGCCAATCAGGAGGCAGACGATGATGTCATGCGCACTGTAACGTCTCACACTCTTGAGTCTCAAAATATCACGAGCGTCACATCAGAGATTTATGAGATTTATCAGAAATTTCAGTAAGTGGGCCATTTTTAAAAAGGCTTCTCCTGTGGAAAAAAAACAAACAAAAAAAAACAAACCTATTTATATATTAGTGCTGTGCAACAATTAATCGCATCCCAAATAAAAGTTTGTGTTTACATAATATATGTGTGTGTGCTGTGTATAATTATTTTGTGTATATAAATACACACACATGCATGTATATATTTAAGAAATAAATTGTTATTAATAATATAAATATACATAAAGTATGTATAATAATTAATATATATACTTTATATACATGCAAAATTATTTTACATGTATACATGCATGTGAGTGTATTTATATATGCAAAATAATTATACACAGCACACACACATATATTATGTAAACACAAACTTTTATTTGGGATGTGATTAATCGTTGCACAGCGCTGATTATACAGGGTTTGAAATGAACTTTTTCACTCACAGGAAAATTTAGCTACTAAAGTTTTAAGTTATCGGCCATTCAGAATTTCTACTAACCAAAGAAAAGAACAAAAAAAAAGAAATGAACCAGAATATTGATTATTATTATTATTATTTTAAAATTTGGATTTCATACATTAATTTCTTATTCAAACAAAGCCCTGTCCTCAGCATCTCCTCTTTCTCTTCCTCCTCATCACCAAACATGTGTTTTATGAGGACAGATCAACAGTTCAAAGAACATCAGGCATCTTTAAGATATTGGAAAAACAATAATGTGTTTCTGTTCACCAAACGCTTTTAATCTGCGCTATCGCTTCAGTGCAAATGAACAAGCGCTGTTATTTGTAGCATAGCGACGAGTGTGTTCAAATAAGCAGATATGAGCAGATTCTGTGCAATACTCTGTATTTAATATATCAGGACTCTTGAGTATTTGCTCTGAATCTGCAGATTTGTCTCTCACGAACGTCCAGCAAACTGAGTAAACATCAGTGACGCCAAACTGGCTCCAGATCTGACAGCGTTTCCCGCCACTGATGATTTATACACACATTTGGCGGGTGTTAATTTCAAACCCCGGATATATATATATTATATATATAATTATACATCAAAACAACAAATCTTCAGTTATAATTTGATGTCATGCTCATGATCTTCATTGATTGCTTTTGATGAATTGGTTTATTAACGAAGGACCCGAACTGGTATAGAGCGAGGAGCAGTGTTGGGCGAGAGGGAACGATTCCTGCCAACTACGTCCAGCGGAGAGAAGGAGTGAAGTCTGGAGGAAAGCTCAGCCTGATGCCGTGAGTTTATCCCTGAGAACTCGAGCGACACTCACTGTCAGACGTTATTCTAGAACTGCGGTTCTCAGACTGGGGTCGTGGACAGAATGTGTTACCTTATCATCACCTTAAAATAACATTAAAACTGAGCACAGGGCCGGCCCGAGGCATAAGGGAACTAAGCGGCTGCCCTTGGCCACCAGGGGGCCCCCCAATCGAGTCGAAAAATCGAAAAATATTTTTTTAGATAACTTAAACAAGTGACATAAATGAATGAATTAATATGAATGAATGAATAATTAAAGACAATAAAAGAAAATTCTGATTTCATGATCAATATACCTCCCTACAACTGCTGCTGTGTCTGCCAGCGTTTAAGCGTCTAGACACCTCGCGCGTGCGCAACTGCGCATAGTCTCGGACTCGCGGTAATGTTAAGCCATGCCACAAAAAGGACGTGTCCCTCAGGAGCCGAAAATAGAACGAAGAAAATGACAGAGGAGGAGAAAAAAAGAGCAAGATAAAAGTATGTTTGCATGATTACTTACGGTTTTGTGCAGCAATTGAACCATTGCTATCTACGGCAAGCCCAGAGGGGAAAAATACATTGCATTCACACACATATACAACGAGCGCCAGTACATCATTACCGGGATTATAGAAATAGACTTTGTTGGATTCTGTCATGTACAATCTAACAAAGTCTGTTACAATAATACTAATAAAAAAGACTTTGTGGACAGTTACACTGTATTGAGACAGTTGAGAAATAATAATATATTTACAGTTTTCAACAATAATTGTCATTGTTGAGCCCTTGCTCTTATTATGTTTTTGATTTCTCAGTTGTCATTATTTCAGCAAATAATTTATTTGATATGTTTTGAGACCGTTTGTTTTAAGAAGTTTCAAAGAGTTAGTAAAAGAGTAAAGTAAAAGTTAAAAAAAAATTTAAGTAGGCTATCTATTTTTTATTAAGTATTTATTTTGTATTTATACATAACCTCACTGTATTAATTGTTGCAACAATAATGTATTGTTGCGTGATATTTGTGTCAGTAATCGTCAAGCACAGGTGACTCCGCGTAGTGGGAGAGGCCCCAAATCAAATTCTACTTAGGGCCCCCAAAAGGCTCGGGCCGGCTCTGACTGAGCATGTATTTCTAGCAGGTAAAATGGCTACATCACACACACACACACACACACACACACACACACACACACACACACACACACACACACACACACACATAAACACACACACACACACATAAACACACACACACACACATAAACTCACACACACCACACATTCAATAAAATGAAGGTTTTTGAGGAACACACTCCAGGGTTTCTCCATATAGTGTCTTCAATGGGGTCCAACGGGTTCACTCTGATTACGTAATGTGTGTCGCATCACAGCTCGAGCAAGACCAGCATTAGTGGTTATAAAGTATATAAATGTGTATTGTGTTATAAATGTCCGCTGGTTTTTCTAGATCAGACTCTTATTCCTCGGCTGGATCGTGTCGAGACTTTGAAGCTGCACTGAAACTCACATCTGGACCTTCGACCCGTTGGACCCCATTGAAGACACTATATGGAGAAACCCTGGAGTGTGTTCCTCAAAACCCTTCATTTCTTTCCCACTGAAGAAAGAAAGACATGAACATCTCGGATGACGTGAGGAGAGTAAACTATCAGGAGATTTGAGTCTGATGTGAACTCCTCCTTTAACCTCACTGATGGTTGTTTTCCTCGAAGCGGTCGCTGTTGTGATTGACAGTTCCCTTTTCTTCATGTGATTTAGTCAAATCTGATGTTCTGCTGAATGTCACTCGGCCAGTTTCTCAGTCAGTCCCTCAAAGGCAGAAGTGAAACACAGTGATGATGCGGCGGAAGAGCTGTGATGTCATCCGATGACATCAGAGATCCGTGAACTCACACGACACACACAGAAATAACATGTTTGGTCATTCGTGGCTCATGACTGACCAGTAGTTGGCGCTGATATCAATACGGTCAATGACACGCATATGAAGCATTCCTGAGGAACAGTCAAAGCTAAAATTACTCAGATATTTTTGATATTTTTTCACTAGTGTGCGCAGGTGAATCTTCAATTTATAAAAATTTGTGACCAAATATGATTCCTCCACTTTGAGCTGATCATGTTTTGCTGAAGTGTGTTTTCTGTAATTGCTAATGCTCTTTTTACACACACACTGAACAACATGAAGCATTGCTTGGTCACTGGTTGAGCTAAACTGGTATTATCTAATTGTGTAGTTAAATTTAACAGCTGACAGATATTCAACATAATTCATGTGTGAGAGTCTAACAGAAGGACGGACAAAACCAGTCAAATATCCACTGATCTGAGAACTCTGAGTTCTGCTCATATTTTATTAGCATTTTCTAAACTATAGCGAATAACCTGTGATAATGTGAGAAATGTTGAATGAGTCTGAATAAGTGTTGGTTTGACTGTAAATGAACTTTACAATAACCAGTGATGATAAAATGGATGTAAATGAGTAGTCTTCACTAGTTCATGTGAGGGTTATTATTCATGTCAAATGTCATGCTGGTCTACACTGTCACTGATCACAAATCTGACCTTTTAAAAGCAGGAAATATATTGAGAACTATGAGTCTTTCTGGACTCCAGGAATGATAAAAATGTGTCTGATCTCTGATCCGGTGTGTGTGTGTGTGTGTGTGTGTGTCAGGTGGTTTCACGGGAAGATCCCGCGGGAGCAGGCGGAGCGGCTGCTGTATCCGCCCGAGACGGGATTGTTCCTGGTGCGCGAGAGCACAAACTACCCCGGCGACTACACACTGTGTGTGAGCTGCGACGCGAAGGTGGAGCATTACCGCATCATCTACCACAGCGGGAGACTGAGCATCGACGAGGAGGAGTACTTCGACAACCTCATGCAGCTGGTGGAGGTGTGTGAGAGTGTGTGTGTGTGTGTGTGTGTGAGAGAGAGAGTGTGTGTGTGTGTGTGTGTGTGTGAGAGAGAGAGAGTGTGTGTGTGTGTGTGTGTGTGAGAGAGAGAGAGTGTGTGTGTGTGTGAGTGTATTCCTTTATAGTCCTTCACGTCTATTGCGATCTCAAAATTCCGGCCAGTTGATAATACCTAGAATATCTAAATCGACTGCAGGCGGTAGATCCTTTTCCTATTTAGCACCAAAACTTTGGAACAGTCTTCCTACCATTGTCCGGGAAGCAGACACACTCTGTCAGTTCAAAGCTAGACTAAAAACACATCTCTTTGACCTAGCATACACATAACACACTATAGACTTCTATAATTCAATGTTAGGCTGCATAGATTAGGTCAGCCGGAACTGGGAACACTTCCCTTAAATCTTGATGTATTCGTTACATCATAAGAAGAATGGCATCTACGCTAATATTAGTGTCTTTGTTTATCCCGAGGTTTTCCCGCAGCCTGCCGGATCCAGGCCGTGTCCAGATCTGACGAAGGAGATCCGCCTGGACCCGATGACAATGCAGTGCTGAAGTGTCCACTATCCTCTCCCTATGGAGGATCCCTTTCCCACTCTACAGATGAAGCGTTGTGAATTCTGGCTCGCGTACCCCGAAGTGATAAAATAAAAATAAATTCTGTATCAAAATTTATAGGCAAGAAAAGTAGTTTGTTTAGGCTGGGTTGTATGAATTATAAACCTGCGCACATATTTTAAAAAGCACATAACTATAGAATCAATTCTGAATGAGCATGTGAACGCCGTCAGCGTTAATCACAGGTTCGCGTTTAAAGTCTGATCATTTCGACGGAGGTGAATCAATCAAAGTTAACTTTAGCTGGAAATAACATTATTCAAGAACCGCTATAAAGCCAAAACAATCTGTTACCTTAAATTATATGTTTATCTCTGTAAAGCTGCTTTGAAACAATCCATTGTTAAAAGCGCTATATAAATGAAGATGACTAGAGTGTGTGTGAGAGTGTGTGTGAGAGTGTGTGTGAGAGTGTGTGTGAGAGTGTGTGTGAGAGTGTGTGTGAGAGTGTGTGAGAGTGTGTGTGAGAGTGTGTGTGAGAGTGTGTGTGAGAGTGTGTGAGAGTGTGTGAGAGTGTGTGAGAGTGTGTGTGAGAGTGTGTGTGAGAGTGTGTGAGAGTGTGTGTGAGAGTGTGTGTGTGAGAGTGTGTGAGTGTGTGTGCACATTTTTGGAATTCCTCACATTCTTTTTTCTCATTCTTTTGTCATTTTCTCTTGACGATGTGTCATAAGCGGCTCATGAATCAAGGTCACACACATCTTGTGAAACCGCTGTAAACAAGAGTGTGTGTGTGTATTGTCATGTGCTCGTGAATGTGATTACTCTGCCGTCTAGCGGATCCTGTGTTTCAGGGAAACTCAAGCGATGTTCATCTAAACAAGAGTTTGATTCTGTTGTTCAGGATGTTCAGATGAATCTCTTTTACTAAAGGTGGTTTAAATAAAGTCAAGAAAAAAAGAAAAGAAAAAAAATTAAGAAAAAATAAATAAAATATATTTTAATCAAAAACAAAACCTAGAAACTTTTATGTTGCTTGTCATCGAATGAATATGAAGACAAAATGTGTGTATATATATATATATATATATATATATAGGTGCTAACACAAAAATTAGAAAAAACATTGAAAAATCCTAAAACCAAGATGAAAAACTGCAAATTAGTCAGCGTGACGCAGTCGTAACCAATGGGAGTGAAGCCGGTGGAGGTCAGGTGACCCGTCTGAAAGTCGTAACCAATGGGAGTGAAGCGGTGGAGGTCATGTGACCCGTCTGAGAGAGGACTCGATCAGTGATCGTTCGTCTTATCCCTGATACGATGATGTTCAGAACAGTTGTGTTGAGCTTCAGGGATCTGTCAGTGTGAGCGGCCCGTGAGGTGTGTGTGACCTCTATCCCAGCATGCACTTCTCCCTCGGGCAGTGTCCGTCACTCTTCCTCTCCGTCCTCCTTGTTTTCCGCCCACAGTCTGTCTCGGTTCCTCTCTCATGTTCACAGGAAGTGTCTTGAGCGTTTATAACTGTGAGTGTGTGTGTGTGTGTTTCAGCACTACACCAAAGACGCTGATGGACTCTGCACGCGCCTCATCAAACCCAAGCTGATGGAGGGGACGGTGGCGGCGCAGGACGAGTTCTCCAGGAGTGAGTCTCTGCCAGTATATAGAAGAGTGTCATTTATTCCTGTGATCAAAGCTGAGTTTACTTCATTAAAAATACAGTAAAAATCACTCAATATTGTTTTGTATGTGAATATACAGTAAATCACTCTAATATGATGATTTGATGCTCGAGAAACATTTATGATTATGATCGGTGTTGAAAACTGCTTCATATTTCTGTGGAAACTGATATATTTAATTTCTCAGGAATCTTTGATGAATAGAAAGATCAAAAGAACAGCTTTTATTTAAAGGTGACCTATAATTCAAAATTGAATTTACCTTGGTATAGTCAAATAACAAGAGTTCAGTGCATGGACATGACATAGAGTGAATCTCAAACTGGACTGTTTTCGCGTTCTCATTTAATTCACGTTTATGAAAAACACCCCTGAAAAACGGTCGGTTCTCCACACAATACCGACTGTGACGCAATAGTCGGGATCATTAATATGTATGCTTCCACAAATTTGCATATGCCAGCCCATGTTCAATGACAGGCGAAACTGCGCAGCCGAAGCATAGCAGTTGCTCAGTGTTTGGATGTACACATGAACACAAAAGTATTTTTTAGTTCCTTCATCCGAGCCTCTGAAGAAACAATGGCTTACTTTTATTTTCTCTGGAAATTTCCAAACATTTCACCGACGACTGTTTCCTCAACTTGGCCAATACAGAGCTGGCCTCGGATCAGCTACCAAGCAACACTTTCTGATGTGTAATTGTTCGAGTTCAGACAGGTAACCTTTCTCTCAAAATCGTTCAATACTGTTTATGCATCAGTAAGTCAAGCCAGTGACTAAAATATCAACTTCACATCGTTTCTTTTAGTAGGATGAAAAAAAAACGTATTTAAATTGTGAATAAATTATATACAGAAAGCGATCAAAGAACAATCTTTCCACAGCGCGAGTTTATCTGGACACTTGCCAAACTCGTTATGAATTCAATGACGCACGTTACACTGCACAGCGAAGCTCTTACTGTATTTACATGATCGTGTTTGCATTGGGGAAAGCATTAGAGAGAGTGCAGAAACTGCATTGCAATAAGATCTTCATTCTCGCGACCAACAGACTGTCCTCTGCTTGCTCAATGCTCAGTCATCACAGCAACATTGTATGTGATGGGAATAGATCTAAATACTTTAAAAACATCTCACGATTCGTTAATTTCGATAGCTGTAATAGTAAAAACGTATAATAGCTGTAGTAAAAGTATTCGAGAGAGTTTCACATGTAATACATAGCTAATTCATATGCAAGCCTGTCAGCCAATCACAGCAGAGGCCGGTTCCACACAGCAGACACGCCCCTTCAAACAGAGCGCTCAAATCAGAGGCTAAAATCCGGGTGGGAAAAATGCCTTTTATTTCTAAATTATGACTATTTTTGATCTAAAAAACATACTAACATTATAAGGGCAACCCAGGAAACATTATAAAATAGTATAAAAAACCACTCTAGGGCACCTTTAAAATATAATCTTTTGTAACTTCATAAATGCGTCCTTGATCAATAAAAATGTTCATTTCTTTAATCTCACTGAAAGCGCTTGTTCTCCACAGGCGGATGGGCTCTGAACCGCAGAGACCTCAAGCTCATCCAGCCCATCGGGAAAGGAGAGTTCGGAGGTGTGTGTGTGTGTGTGTGAACGCAGCGTCTGTGATGATGCATGTGTGTGATGCGAGCTGGTTGTGTGTGTGTGTGATGATGCATGTGTGTGATGCGAGGTGGTTGTGTGTGTGTGTGTGTGTGTGTGTGATGATGCATGTGTGTGATGCGAGCTGGTTGTGTGTGTGTGTGTGTGTGTGTGATGATGATGCATGTGTGTGATGCGAGCTGGTTGTGTGTGTGTGTGTGTGTGTGATGATGATGCATGTGTGTGATGCGAGCTGGTTGTGTGTGTGTGTGTGTGATGATGATGCATGTGTGTGATGCGAGCTGGTTGTGTGTGTGTGTGTGATGATGATGCATGTGTGTGATGCGAGGTGGTTGTGTGTGTGTGTGTGTGTGATGATGCATGTGTGTGATGCGAGCTGGTTGTGTGTGTGTGTGTGTGTGTGATGATGATGCATGTGTGTGATGTGAGCTGGTTGTGTGTGTGTGTGTGATGATGCATGTGTGTGATGCGAGCTGGTTGTGTGTGTGTGTGTGTGATGATGATGCATGTGTGTGATGCGAGCTGGTTGTGTGTGTGTGTGTGATGATGATGCATGTGTGTGATGCGAGCTGGTTGTGTGTGTGTGTGTGTGTGTGATGATGCATGTGTGTGATGCGAGCTGGTTGTGTGTGTTCAGATGTGATGCTGGGAGATTACAGAGGGTCAAAGGTCGCGGTGAAGTGCATCAAACACGACGCCACAGCGCAGGCGTTCCTCGCCGAAGCCTCCGTCATGACGTGAGCAAACCTGCACTCCACAACATCTGCATTACAACCATTAACTCACAACATCTGCATTACAACCATTAACTCACAACATCTGCATTACAACCATTAACTCACAACATCTGCATTACAACCTCTAACAACACTAACAAAATTCTCTCCTGTTCCTCCTGTGTAAGTTAGATCGCGCACGTCTGCCATGTTTGTAGTTTTCAACACTTATTATTCGTGTTTGTAGATCTAATCGCGCAGTGGGTTGCGGTTCTAACCGGAAATAGTTGACCATACGTGTGTGTATGTGTGTGTGTGTGTCTGTCTTTGTGTATCTGTCTTTGTTTGTGTGTGTGTGTGTGTGCGCGCGTCTGTGCCTGTATGTGTGTGTGTGTGTGTGTGTGTGTGTGTGTTGCAGTCAGCTGAGACACACTAACCTGGTGCAGTTATTGGGTGTGATCGTGGAGGAAAGAGGCAGTTTGTTCATCGTGACTGAATACATGGCGAAGGTCAGTGACGTCTCTCTCTCTCTTCAGTCATGATGTGCAATACAAACAAAAACACTCATATTTTGTGTCGGAGAATCTGTCCTGACTGAACTCATATTTAATTGAACCTAATAGTCAGAAAAAGCTTCTTAACTGTTTATTGAACATTTAGACAAAATCTAAATTAAATAAATAACTTTGCATATGTGTTTGTTGAGTATCATGTTTGATGCATCAGGCTTTTAAGCCTCATATAGTGAGAATATGAAGGAAAAATCAGCTCAAACTGAGCAAAAATATACAATTTGCTGATATTTATATGAAATTATGATGCTTGTAATGTAAATCAGTGAGATCTTTATAACAGTACAGTACAGCAGATACTTGCATAAAGTGCATATAAATATCAATATCTTCCAATAATGTCTTAAGATGATATTTAAATGCTTTAGTTTTATGTGTGTGTGTGTGTGTGTGTGTGTGTGACAGGGCAGTCTGGTGGATTACCTGCGCTCTCGGGGTCGAACGGTCCTGGGCGGCGAGTGTTTGCTCCAGTTCTCGCTGTGAGTAATCCTCTCTTTATTAAAGATCATGTTTGTCCTCTGGTGTTTTTGTGGAACGTAAAGACGCAGGTCCATTTGCGCTACTTTGATTCACCAATCGTTCATCGGTGTGGATGTGAATATAGTTATCGTTATAGTTATCTTTATTACACGGCTCTGTGGGACACTTGATTCTAATTGGTCAATGGCGCATCCAGCGGTTTATTATTCCCCAATATCACCAGAACACAGAAACACACACTCATCCGGGTCACTGAAGACATCAGCGCTACACACTCGCTAGAATGGGTTTTGCTTTTGTGAGCTAATAAAATATTAACACTAGTCAAATCAATATTTTATGTACAGTTATTTAATTACGCCATCCAGTATCGTGGACTCGCTCTCTCTCGTTTCATACAAACGCAGCGGCGGCCATTTTGTGTCTATTGTTTTGTTCACTGTTGGATCCTGATCACCCTGTCGGGTTTATTCTGATATAACAACCGGGTGGATGTACATTATCCTTTACTTAAAGACGCACACGGTAAATGTCTGTCTGTCCGCTGGGATTTTCAGCAGTGTGTGTGTGTCTGTGTGTGTGTTTCAGTAACGTGTGTGAAGCCATGGAGTATCTGGAGGCCAATAACTTTGTGCACCGAGATCTGGCGGCTCGTAACGTCCTGGTGTCCGACGACAACATCGCTAAAGTCAGCGACTTCGGTCTGACCAAAGAGGCCTCGTCCACTCAGGACACGGCAAAACTCCCGGTCAAGTGGACCTCCCCCGAGGCCCTGCGCGAGAAGGTGTGTGTGTGTGTGTGTGTATGTGTGTGTGTTTGTGTGTGTGTGAGTGTGTGAGACGGAGTGAATTTCTTTTCACCCCAAAGTGAAGAACGAAAAAGAGTTTGTCATCAGCCGTAAGGGTTTCGGTTTGTGTAATAATAGATTTTTCTCTTTTCTCTGCAGAGGTTTTCTACCAAATCTGACGTGTGGAGTTTCGGCGTTCTCCTGTGGGAGATTTACTCGTTCGGGCGCGTGCCGTACCCCAGAATCGTAAGAGTCTCATGTGTTTCTCTGCGAATATAACTTGTGCACAAAACTGGAATATCACATAAAACACATGTGAATAAAGCAGCGTTTCCTCCTGTGTGTTCAAGAGAACAAAATCATCACTTCCTGGTGCAAAATATCAGTAATAAACTGTAAGTTGCTTTAATGCTGTTTTCCCTCCATCATGAACGAGTGTGTGTCGAGCGTCATCATGAACGAGTGTGTGTCGAGCGTCATCATGAACGAGTGTGTGTCGAGCGTCATCATGAACG
This sequence comes from Tiaroga cobitis, assembly GCA_030578255.1. Classification (NCBI taxonomy): domain Eukaryota; kingdom Metazoa; phylum Chordata; class Actinopteri; order Cypriniformes; family Leuciscidae; genus Tiaroga; species Tiaroga cobitis. The sequence goes on from JAROOI010000088.1 coordinate 209,323, forward strand.
AGTGTGTGTCGAGCGTCATCATAAACGAGTGTGTGTCGAGCGTCATCATAAACGAGTGTGTGTCGAGCGTCATCATAAACGAGTGTGTGTCGAGCGTCATCATGAACGAGTGTGTGTCGAGCGTCATCATGAACGAGTGTGTGTCGAGCGTCATCATAAACGAGCGTCATCATAAACGAGTGTGTGTCGAGCGTCATCATGAACAAGTGTGTGTCGAGCGTCATCATGAACGAGTGTGTGTCGAGCGTCATCATGAACGAGTGTGTGTCGAGCGTCATCATGAACGAGTGTGTGTCGAGCGTCATCATAAACGAGTGTGTGTCGAGCGTCATCATAAACGAGTGTGTGTCGAGCGTCATCATAAACGAGTGTGTGTCGAGCGTCATCATAAACGAGTGTGTGTCGAGCGTCATCATAAACGAGTGTGTGTCGAGCGTCATCATAAACGAGTGTGTGTCGAGCGTCATCATGAACGAGTGTGTGTCGAGCGTCATCATAAACGAGTGTGTGTCGAGCGTCATCATAAACGAGTGTGTGTCGAGCGTCATCATGAACGAGTGTGTGTCGAGCGTCATCATAAACGAGTGTGTGTCGAGCGTCATCATGAACAAGTGTGTGTCGAGCGTCATCATAAACGAGTGTGTGTCGAGCGTCATCATAAACGAGTGTGTGTCGAGCGTCATCATAAACGAGTGTGTGTCGAGCGTCATCATAAACGAGTGTGTGTCGAGCGTCATCATGAACGAGTGTGTGTCGAGCGTCATCATAAACGAGTGTGTGCCGAGCGTCATCATAAACGAGTGTGTGTCGAGCGTCATCATGAACGAGTGTGTGTCGAGCGTCATCATGAACGAGTGTGTGTCGAGCGTCATCATGAACGAGTGTGTGTCGAGCGTCATCATGAACGTGTGTGTGTCGAGCGTCATCATGAACGAGTGTGTGTCGAGCGTCATCATGAACGAGTGTGTGTCGAGCGTCATCATAAACGAGTGTGTGTCGAGCGTCATCATGAACGAGTGTGTGTCGAGCGTCATCATGAACGAGTGTGTGTCGAGCGTCATCATAAACGAGTGTGTGTCGAGCGTCATCATGAACGAGTGTGTGTCGAGCGTCATCATGAACGAGTGTGTGTCGAGCGTCATCATAAACGAGTGTGTGTCGAGCGTCATCATAAACGAGTGTGTGTCGAGCGTCATCATAAACGAGTGTGTGTCGAGCGTCAGACGAAACACAGTAACGCTGTCGTGTTCTCTGGCGTTCGGGAACACACTCGTGTGTGTGAGACGCTTCCTGAGGGAATTACACCCAATCACTCTGAACACACACTTCCACTCCGGGGGTTTCAGAAACACCAAACCAACATCAGAGACGCTGCGACGCCATTGGTCCACTGCTTACTCCAGTCATCCAATCACAGCCTTCGTTTATTGGGGGATTTATTCAGTAAATGTGTTTGTGTGGGAAATATTTGTTGTTATTATTATATGATTATTTTCATGAGAATTGTTTTGCTGCGTGCCGTTCCGCATGTGTCCAGCAGAGGGCGATGTGTGTGTGTGTGTGTGTCTCTGTCCTGCGGTTCAGTGTGTGTCCAGCAGAGGGCGGTGTGTGTATATGTGTGTGTGTCTCTGTCGTGCGGTTCTGCGTGTGTCCAGCAGAGGGCGGTGTGTGTGTGTGTGTGTGTCTCTGTCCTGCGGTTCAGTGTGTGTCCAGCAGAGGGCGGTGTGTGTATATGTGTGTGTGTCTCTGTCGTGCGGTTCTGCGTGTGTCCAGCAGAAGGCTGTGTGTGTGTGTGTTTCTGTCGTGCGGTTCTGTTTGTGTCCAGCAGAGGGCTGTGTGTGTGTGTGTGTGTGTGTGTGTTTATGTGTGTGTGTGTCTCTGTACTGCGGTTCAGTGTGTGTCCAGCAGAGGGCGGTGTGTGTCTCTCTGTCCTGCGGTTCAGTGTGTGTCCAGCAGAGGGCGGTGTGTGTCTCTCTGTCCTGCGGTTCAGTGTGTGTCCAGCAGAGGGCGGTGTGTGTGTGTGTGTGTGTGTGTCTCTGTCCTGCGGTTCAGTGTGTGTCCAGCAGAGGGCGATGTGTGTGTGTGTGTGTGTGTGTGTCTCTGTCCTGAGGTTCAGTGTGTGTCCAGCAGAGGGCTGTGTGTGTGTGTGTGTCTCTGTCCTGAGGTTCAGTGTGTGTCCAGCAGAGGGCTGTGTGTGTGTTTGTCTCTGTACTGAGGTTCAGTGTGTGTCCAGCAGAGGGCGATGTGTGTGTGTGTCTCTGTCCTGAGGTTCAGTGTGTGTCCAGCAGAGGGCGGTGTGTGTGTGTGTGTGTGTCTCTGTCCTGAGGTTCAGTGTGTGTCCAGCAGAGGGCGATGTGTGTGTGTGTGTGTGTGTGTGTGTGTCTCTGTCCTGAGGTTCAGTGTGTGTCCAGCAGAGGGCTGTGTGTGTGTGTGTGTCTCTGTCCTGAGGTTCAGTGTGTGTCCAGCAGAGGGCGATGTGTGTGTGTGTGTGTCTCTGTCCTGCGGTTCAGTGTGTGTCCAGCAGAGGGCGATGTGTGTGTGTGTGTGTCTATGTCCTGAGGTTCAGTGTGTGTCCAGCAAAGGGCTGTGTGTGTGTGTGTTTATGTGTGTGTGTCTCTGTACTGCGGTTCAGTGTGTGTCCAGCAGAGGGCTGTGTGTGTGTGTGTCTCTGTCCTGAGGTTCAGTGTGTGTCCAGCAGAGGGCTGTGTGTGTGTGTGTGTCTCTGTCGTGCGGTTTTGCATGTGTCCAGCAGAGGGCGGTGTGTGTGTGTGTCTCTGTCCTGCGGTTCTGCATGTGTCCAGCAGAGGGCGGTGTGTGTGTGTGTCTCTGTCCTGCGGTTCAGTGTGTGTCCAGCAGAGGGCTGTGTGTGTGTGTGTCTCTGTCGTGCGGTTCTGCATGTGTCCAGCAGAGGGCGGTGTGTGTGTTTGTCTCTGTCCTGAGGTTCAGTGTGTGTCCAGCAGAGGGCGGTGTGTGTGTGTGTCTCTGTCCTGAGGTTCAGTGTGTGTCCAGCAGAGGGCGGTGTGTGTGTGTGTGTCTCTGTCCTGCAGTTCAGTGTGTGTCCAGCAGAGGGCTGTGTGTGTGTTTGTCTCTGTCCTGAGGTTCAGTGTGTGTCCAGCAGAGGGCTGTGTGTCTGTGTGTCTCTGTCCTGAGGTTCAGTGTGTGTCCAGCAGAGGGCGATGTGTGTGTGTGTGTGTGTCTCTGTCCTGCGGTTCAGTGTGTGTCCAGCAGAGGGCGGTGTGTGTGTGTCTCTGTCCTGCGGTTCAGTGTGTGTCCAGCAGAGGGCGGTGTGTGTGTGTGTCGCTGTCCTGTGGTTCAGTGTGTGTCCAGCAGAGGATGGTGTGTGTGTGTGTGTGTCTCTGTCCGACGGTTCAGTGTGTGTCCAGCAGAGGGTGGTGTGTGTGTGTGTGTCTCTGTCCTGCGGTTCATTGTGTGTCCAGCAGAGGGCGGTGTGTGTGTGTGTCTCTGTCTTAGATTGGTTTTCATCATATCTCACAAATAGAGTTCCTCGAGCTCAGTTCCCGTCACTCGTGGCGTTCCCCAGGGCTCTATTCTGGGGCCAACCTTATTTTCTCTACATTTACTCAATCCGAGTCTTATTCTTGAGTCCCATAAAGTTTCATATCACATTTATGCCGATGATACTCAGCTTTATTTTCCTCTAAAATCAGATACTGATTCAGTGTCGTCTTTGATAGCGTGTTTAGAGGACATTAAGACGTGGATGGACAACAATTTCCTTCAACTAAATCAGAAGAAGTCTGAAGTTATGTTGTTTGGCCCTTCAGAGCTTTTAAATAGTGTAAGTCATTACCCTGGGCCTCCTTCAAGATAACATGCGGGATAACGTAACGAATCTGGGAGTTATTCTTGATCCGGAGTTAAAATCTGACAAACAAATCAACTCTTCCCATTCATTCATCTCAACCAAGCTGGACTATTATAACCAGTGTTGGGGAAAGTTACTTTTAAAAGTAATGCATTACAATATTGCGTGTGTCCACACCCTGCAGTCACACATACAGATGAAACTCGAAAAATTAGAATATCGTGCAAAAGTTCATGTATTTCATTCATTCAAATTAAAAGGTGAAACTAATATACTGTATATACATATGCATGATTATACTATTCAGAGGGCTGACATTTCTGTATTTAAAATCCTTTTTTTATTGATTTCATGTAATATTCAAATTTTCTGAGATTTTAAATTTGGGGTTTTCATAAGCTGTAAGCCATAATCATCAAAATTATAACAAATAAAGGCTTGAAATATCTCACTTTGCATGTAATGAGTCTATATAATATATTAGTTTCACCTTTTAAGTTGAATCACTGAAATAAATGAATTTTATTCAAATTTTTCGAGTTTAACCTGTATATGCAAACTCCATGTAAAAGTAAATTTTGCATCTGATGAGCCCTCTCAGGTGCTATATAAATAAACGTGACCTTGACCTCTTGACCCCTCGACCCCTGTGTCCGCAGCCGCTGAGGGAGGTGGTGCCGCGGGTGGAGAAGGGCTATAAGATGGAGGCTCCCGACAGCTGTCCTGCTGCGGTGTACGAGCTGATGAAGCAGAGCTGGAGCCTGGATCCTGCGGGACGGCCCTCGTTCCTCATGATGAGGGAGAAGCTCCAGCACATCAGAGCCGAGGAGCTGCACCTGTGACACACACACACACACACACACCTGCTGCTGTGGCACACTCTTCTGCTGAGGACTGAGACTGTTGAGCTGACGGACTCTCGTGATCAGTGACGTGAGAGGAGGAACACACGGAGGAGTGAGTGTGTGTGTGTGATGTGCTAGTGTGTCATGCGTGTGTGTCGTACATGTACGCGTCATGCGTGTGTGTGTGTGACGTGTGCTAGTGTGTCATGCGTGTGTGTCGTATATGTGCGCGTCATGCGTGTGTGTGTGTGACGCGTGCTAGTGTGTCATGCGTGTGTGTCGTATATGTGCGCGTCATGCGTGTGTGTGTGACGCGTGCTAGTGTGTCATGCCTGTTTGTGTGACGTGTGCTAGTGTGTCATGCGTGTGTGACGTGCTAGTGTGTCATGCGTGGGTGTCGCACGTGCACAACATGCGTGTGTGTGACGTGTGCTGGTGTCATGCGTGTTTGTGTGTCGTGTGCAAGTGTGTCATGCGTGTGTGTGACGTACGTGCGCATCATGCGTGTGTTTGTGTGACGTGTGCTAGTGTGTCATGCGTGTCGTACATGTGCGCGTCATGCGTGACTGTGTGTGATGTGTGCAAGTGTGTCGTGTGTGCGTGTGTGTGTGAGACGTGTTAAAGTGCGTCATGCGTGTGCGTGACGTGTGCAAGTGTCATGGGTGTGTGTCGTACATGTGCGCGTTATGCGTGTGTGACGTGTGCAAGTGTGTCATGCGTGTGTGACATGCATGTGTGTCGTGCGTCGTGTGTGACGTGTGCAAGTGTGTCATACGTATGTGTGTGTGTGTGTGACGTGTGCAAGTGTGTCATGTGTGTGTCGTACATGTGCATGTCATGCGTGTGTGTGTGAGACGTGTGCTAGTGTGTTATGCGTGTGTGTGTGTGACGTGTGCTAGTGTGTCATGCGTGTGTGTGTGTGTGACGTGTGTTAGTGTGTCATGCGTGTGTGTGTGTGTGATGTGTGCTAGTGTGTCATGCATGTTTCTGTGACGTGTCATGCGTGTGTCGTACATGTGCGGGTTATGTGTGTGTGACGTGTGCAAGTGTGTCATGCGTGTTTGTGACGTGCAAGTGTGTCATACGCGTGCGTGTGACGTGTGCTAGTGTGTCGTGTGTGTGTGATGTGTGCTAGTGTGTCATGCGTGTGTCGTACATGTGCGCGTAATGCGTGTGTGTGTGTGTGTGTGTGTGACGTGTGCAAGTGTGTCATGCGTGTGCCGTACATGTGCGCGTCATGCGTGTGTGTTTGACGTGTGCTAGTGTGTCATGCGTGTCGTACGTGTGCACGACGTGTGTGTGTGTGTGTGAGACGTGTGCAAGTGTGTCATGCGTGTGACGTGTGCAAGTGTGTAATCCGTGTGTCTGTGACATGTGCAAGTGTGTCATGCGTGTGTGTGTGACGTGTGCAAGTGTGTCATGCGTGTGTGTGTGTGTGACGTGTGCAAGTGTGTCATGCGTGTGTGTGTGTGTGTGTGTGTGTGTGACGTGTGCAAGTGTGTCATGCGTGTGTGTGTGTGTGTGACGTGTGCAAGTGTGTCATGCGTGTGTGTGTGTGACGTGTGCAAGTGTGTCATGCGTGTGTGTGTGTGACGTGTGCAAGTGTGTCATGCGTGTGTGTGTGTGACATGTGCAAGTGTGTCATGCGTGTGTGTGTGACATGTGCAAGTGTGTCATGCGTGTTAAGGCCAATTCACACCGCACAGACAAACACCAACAAACAAGCTGGCCGTTGGATTTAGAATTGCATGATAAATAACAGTCATGTTCACACACACACACACACACACCAACAAACACTGAGTGAACGTGTTCCGTCGGGTGAAAGCACACTGACCAACTGTGTAAACACACTGATCCCACAAAACACAACAAACGTGTTCATGGCATTTTCTGTGCGACTGAATTGGCCTAATGTGTGTCAAGCGAGTCATGCGTGTGTGTGTGTGTGTCATGCGTGTGTGTGTTTGTGCGTGTGTGCGTGCCTGCTGGAGTTGACAGTGCCTGTGTTCCTCTGACGTCACTCTTTCACAGACTCAACGCGTGTCTTTTTTATTCTTTTCTTTTTTTAAATCTGCCTTTTTTAATGTTTGTATTTGTTGATTTGTTCTTCTGCATCGAGACTGATGTGTTCACCAGACTAAACTAGGGCAATGAGCTGGGAAACACACACACACACACACACACATCCCTGCTGAGCTCATGTGCCTGTCAACACTCACTCTCTCTCACACACACACACACACACACACACACACTCCCTCTAGCGGACTCTAGAGGCTCGTCAAACTCTTGGTGCATCGGACTGTTTTATATTAAAATATATTTAAAGAACTGGAACAGAAATGACGAGGTGTGTGTGTGTGTGTGTGTGTGTGTGTGTGTGTCTGCATGCTCAGAGGCCTTGAGTAACATGTTAGTGTTTCAGTGTTCATTGTTTTAATATTCTGCCATGATTATGAATAAATCATTCCATCTGTGTGACAGTGTCATCGCTGGGGGCGGAGCTGCTGACAGGAAGTGACCTCGTCACTATCGATGAACGTTGCATCTTTCAAACTCGTGTACTTGATGCTGACCTTGTGTGTATGTTTGTGCTGTTTAGATGAACTCACACAGACTCTCTCTCTCTCTCTCTCTCTCTCTCTCTCTCACACACACATACACTCATACACACACACACACACACTCTCTCTCTTTCACACACATACACTCACACACACACACACTCTCTCTCTTTCACACAAATACACTCACACACACACACTCTCTCTCTTTCACACACATACACAGAGGATATAAACGTACACTGATGCATTTGGGAAGAAACAAACTGTATTTTCCTTAATTCCGCACATGTTCCGCATATGAATTCATTCATCACAAGCGCAGTACCGTTTACAGAGTCAAGAGTGACGGCCTGAAATCTGTAAATGTGTTTACATTAATTAAACTTGACCAAATAGAATTAGAATTAGAATTAACTTTTTAGAAAAAAAAGTAGTGTTCCCCGAAGGCTGAGAGTGTCTGATCTCTGATCTCTCTCTGCGTCTCGACTCCTCCCACAGACAGTAAAGGCTCCTCCACTGATGCGTCTCGACTCCTCCCACAGACAGTAAAGGCTCCTCCCACAGACAGTAAAGGCTCCTCCCACAGACAGTAAAGGCTCCTCCACTTATGCGTCTCGACTCCTCCCACAGACAGTAAAGGCTCCTCCCACAGACAGTAAAGGCTCCTCCCACAGACAGTAAAGGCTCCTCCACTGATGCGTCTTGACTCCTCCCACAGACAGTAAAGGCTCCTCCCACAGACAGTAAAGGCTCCTCCCACAGACAGTAAAGGCTCCTCCACTGATGCGTCTCGACTCCTCCCACAGACAGTAAAGGCTCCTCCCACAGACAGTAAAGGCTCCTCCCACAGACAGTAAAGGCTCCTCCACTGATGCGCCTTGACTCCTCCCACAGACAGTAAAGGCTCCTCCACGTTTTATATTGGTTTAGGGTTTTGTAGTTTTATTACTTTTGTGATTTTAAGATTTTTTTAATATACCTATTTAGCTATATTTTTTATTTTAGTAATTCTAGTTCTTCAACTAACCTGTCATTTTTGTGTATTTTTGTCATTTTATATATATTTTTTAGATGTCTATTGCTTTTATAAATTTTTATTTCTTTTTTGTTTTGTTTAGTACAGTGTTATATTAAGTGAAAATAAGAAATGTTGCTAAAAATGAAATACGTTTTTTTTTTTTTTTTTACGAAAGATGAACGAAAGTCTTCCGGGTTTGACTCGAGGAAATGATGACAGAACTGTCACTGATCTGGGCCTCCTCCGGTCATCTCGACCCCAAACTCGTTCTTAACATTGAGTGTTCATCAGAGGGGTCCGAGACTTTTGTCTCACTTGAACCACGAATACACAAACTTTTTTTTATTATTGATTCGAGGAGTTTTGTGGCTTAAGTTAAAAAAAGTAACACACCCTTCCCTCTCGGGTCAATCTGACCCCATTAGGAATGAATGAATGCGAGGAATGCTTCAGTTCACATAGAGAAACCTAAACATGCTCAATATTCAAACTAAAAATGCTAAAACTTTGCCAAAAAATGATTTTATAAAGTCTACATGTGTATCTGAGCGCACAGTGAAGAGGAACTGGCTTTAGGACCCAGCGGAACAGCTCCTCTGCTCCATATAGAGCTATAAGCCCATCTAGAGGCATCAAATATCATGTGTTATTATTATCATTCCACAAGAGGCAGAGACACTCAATGTAAGATATTTAGAGCTGAATTATAAGGGTTATGGATGAAATCGTGAGTTATTTTGAATTTAAGATGAAAGAATGATTAAATTACTATTTATTAATTATTTATTGATCAAATCTAGTAATTTAAAAGGTAAAAAATAGCAAAAAAATGTATCAAAATGAAATAAAATAAGCTTTCTAGGAAAAAAAAAAAGTATAATTTTATGGTTTCGGGTCGTTTTGCCCGGCGAGGGAGAGGAGGATGAAGGATGAGTGTAGATCATGTTTCTCCGCCGCTCCTCCGAGCGTTAGTGTTTCTCTCCTCTGGAGCCGGCGCTGGTTCTGTTGATTCTGGACCCTGATGATCATGTGACTCTGAGTCTCTTATGTAAGTTTGACCTCCAGCATGTGAGCGCACACACACACACACACACTTGTGTTTCACATTCATTAACATTTAACACCCATAGTAATTGACTGCCGACAGCTTCTCATGCGAGACGTCGACACAAACACTGACTCGGTGCGTTCACCCTTGACCTTTGCCCTTGACCTTTGACCTCACCCTCGAGTCGATGCAATACTTCATCTGAACGTCACGCTCGTAAACTCAAACACATTGGGATTAAGGGTCTGACTCAATCTCATACTTCTTCCAGCCTGAACAAACCCGTCAAACACACAATATTAGTCAGTGCTTCATTATTGACTGCGTTCAGGCGAGGAATATGAGCTTTTCAAAACATGATGTAAAGATCTTAAAATGCATCGATATTATAGAGAATCCAGTGATTATTTCCCTCTGCTATTATTATCCTCTGCTATTACCGAATCAAAACTCAACATCCAACCATAAAATAAAATATAAATATTAAATTAAACACTTGAACTTAATTATTTATCATTTAATAAACTATCAACAAAAAAAACCTAGAATTAGATTATTATTTTGTACTGAGATTAAAACTAAAACCATGTTTTAACCAAAATGTTTAAAATATTACACTTATTTACTTCAGATACTTCTGAAGTGTTAACATTTCACATTTTAATTTCATTTAATTTACTTTAAAAACTTTTTTTAAATACCTTAAACTTGTATAAATGACAAAAATACAACTTTAACAGAAATTAAAATGAAAACAGAAAATGCAAACAAAATCAAAAGACTATAATAGTGTCTCGATGCTAAAATAACAGGTTGAAGTACTAAAAGAAAAATAAATGTTTTAATTGAAAAATGACATGGTTAATAAAAACGTTAGATGCCAGTTAATAGTGCTGGTTTATAGATGGTTTAGTTTCCCAGAACACAGTTTTAAAGTCTCTCTAGCTGAACTTCTAGATGTCCTCGTTAACGAGACGTTTTAATTCCTCCTACGTCTTCATTAACTTCAGCTTGTGTTAATCAGCTTTCACAAACACACACATCTGAGCTTTAACTCTGTCTGTGTCGCTGTTTACAAACTACAGTTTCGGTCTCATTATCCGGGAGATTTAGAGTCGGCGTTTGCCGGAAGCAAAACTTCTCCACACAGAAATTAATGTGTTAACGACAACTTGTAAACGTTTAAAATGCAAAGCTACTGTGCGCTGCGAGGGTGTTCATCGATCCGCCAGTCTGCATTCTTTCAGCTTATTTTTAAAATAGTCATGTTTAACAGTGAAACTACATTACCCATGATGCTGTGCAGACAATCCCACCAATCCGAGAGTCGTGACAAGCAAAGCCCCACCCTCTCTTTAGCTCCGCCCACTC